>JACGDI010005331.1:409518-424826 GCA_014898725.1 Jacaranda copaia | reverse complement strand
CAACTCTGCCAACAACTCTGGCGGAGGCACGCTCCCACTACTGGTCCTGCCCAAGAAAACAGGAGATCGTGCCACGTGGCTTAGCCCCGAGATCTGGGTAGAAATGACTATCTTACCCCGGCTATGAGAAAAGCCCAAATGTACCTGACAAGGGCATTTGGATAAATTCACATCATTATCAGAATATAAAGGAGGCTAACACCACCACGCTCAAGGTATTGCCACTTTACTGCTCTACTACATACTCTCTATACACTCTCCATCTCACCGAAAACATAACTTGAGCGTCGGAGAGCCTTCGCCGGGGCAACTCCGGCTAGTTCATGTTTGTTCTTGTTGCAGATCTCAAGCCCAATATCATCTCAATCCACCGGACTTTCGGATGGAGAAGAGGGTCTTGACCAGCTTATAAGCGGCTTGCCCTCCCCTCCCTCATGAGGCGCCTTTTCATAAGAAAAGGACAAAACCTCCCGCTCAATCCGGATGCCCCGTAGTGAATGGTCAACCGAGCGTAGGCGGGACAATACCTCGGGGGGAGGCCACCATGTGGCGAGGGACCCATGCATCATCAAAAACATTTTCAACCTTCTCATTTTGATCACCAAAACTTTCTAACCACTTTCAATTCAATCCTTTGAAACCTTAACTGCCTTCACTTAGCCCCCTACTTTTCATTCAAGCACTTCAGCTTTTAATTCTTACAAGCTAACCTCTAACATTCTTAATTTCAATCAATTGGGTCCAAACTGGTTTATTCTAAAGTCCTTAAGCTTTTATCATCTCACATTGACCCCCCTAAACTTTATAATTTTAAACAATCGAGTCCCTTCCTTATTTACAATTAAATCATTCAATTCCCAATTTTTCTACCTAAACTTCAATTAATTTATCTTCAATCAACTTAAACTAATATTCCAAAAATTGGGTTGTTAAAGAATAGTGATTAACCTGGAGAAGGAAAAAAAAAGAAAAAAAGATCCATATTAAGCTGCCATTTTGTTGTTTTTTTCTTTTTTTCTTTTTAATTATTGGAACTGCTATGGACTACTTATTATAGCGACTTTTTATTTACTTATTATATTAAATCATATATTAATTTTTAATTTTCTATTTTATTGATTATATTAAGTTATATTTAGTCGTCACATTAAGTAGCGGTTTCCTTGTTCTTTTCTTTTTAAAATTAATCATTACAGATTATTTATATAGTTATTTTTTGAGCATTTATTATATTATGGTACATATTATATTACTTGTTTCTTGTCTATTTTTTTTAATATTAATTAAATTAAATTAATTTTAGTCGATACCTTAAGCAGCAATTACTTCATAATTTTTTTTATTTATTACAATTTTTAATTTCATTTCCTTATTTTAAACTCGTGATAAGAAAATTTGTAAAGTTGCTCTTTTAAATAACAGGCTATTTGTGAGTGGGATTTAGAGGATTCAAAGTAACCACCTATTGGACTAGCGATTACATTTTTCGGCTTTATTTTTTATGTGAGAATAATTTTGTCTTTTATATTATCTTATAATCATCCCATTCCAACGGTCCATATCGACTGAAAATCATCTTAAGGTTGAGAATGGTCAAGTCAGTACAATGCCTACCAAGCAATAGAAAACCCAATCAAAGAAGGTAAAGTAAAAGTCACCATATCAAGATATATGGATCATACAAAACAAATACATTATATAATGCTTATAATTAAATAACTCGAATACTACTCATTAATAAAAAAAATTAGGCTAAATAAATAAAATATTATCATCAAACTTGAAATGAAAAACATTTTACTAGTAACTACGTACACTTTCAATATTTATTATACATGTATTTATATATATATATATATGATAATCCATCAAATTAATCATATCACTGAATAGGTCTCTTACAAAGAAGCATATATTAATTACCGAATAAACCCTTCAAAATGATGTGATTTTATCATATATTATTACTGATAATCTCTTATATGAGTGATAATATTTATTATAATATCAATGATACAATTCAATATATAATCAGGTATTATTCTTAAATATATGTATGTTCAAGAAATAATAATTGTTACTGAATATTCTTAAATCGAATTTGAAATAATACATAGATCTTTATGTAATCATGTTTCTATAATTAATTCGATCCTCCTCCTGAATTGGGGACAAGGGTTGACCATGTTCAATCCAGCAATTGCCTTAGTGGAAAAGCATGACCCCTCAACCAATGAAATCCCAGAGATTTTTATTTATCTTAATTGGTTATTTTTATCCCTTTTTAAGGTAAAAATTAAAGAAAGAAAAGAGTGGAGGACCTGTTTCCATGTGGTGGAAGAGATATGTTACGACAAAGGGACATTAATAGGCAAATATTGGTGTGGATTTCAAGACTAAGTAAATGTCCTGCTTCAATGACTTTGCATGTCTTGCTTAATGCAAGGACAGGGTTCACGTGCAATGTTCGATATATTAAAACATTACAGCAATAGTTTTTTCCTTTTAACTTTTTGAACTTCCATTTTTAATATTAGAAGATAGAAAATTGTATTTTTTTTCTTTTTTTTTCTTTCATTTGCATGACTCCGATACAAATTTATATTATCATGCATTTTCTATTATTTTGGCTTTTGCATTTTCTTTTAATTATTTAACTATTTTGATCAATTGTTAGACATAAAATATCCGTTCCCACAAGATATTGCCTTGTCGGTACACGTGAGATAAAATTTGTCAAAAGTTTTAAAATAATTTTGTAATCATCTATCACTCACTTTTTATAAAGATAAAACAGTTCATCATGTGCATTAATTAATAGAATAATAACTCAGAGAAATAAATCTTTCTAAATTCTTAGACCAATAAAATTGGAAGTTCTAATAACTCTAAATCATATATACAATCCTTTTGCAATTCCAATAATTGAAATGCATTAAACTCGTAGATAACCAACTTTGCTAGGCAAAATTGTATTTTTGTTTCTGTAAGTTGTACCAATTTCAGACTTCGTCTTTTATTATGGGGCTAGCAACTTAAATACTTGAATTAAATAAAAAATGGTAATTACATCATGATTTGAACAAAGCTGGCCAATTGCTACTGGAATTCTCCTATGTGGCACATAATTTGGGGATTTTGGCAATTTGGAGCCAAATTTAAGCTGAGTTGGTAATGAGGTGTTTAGGTGGCCAAAATTTTATAAGTGACATGGGTCAGTTTAGGAGAAATGCTCAGTCATTTGCCTTGCACATGACAAAAAAATTGGGATTTTTGAAGAAAAATACCAAAAAAGAAAAAGTTGTTTAGAGATAAATAAAAAAAAAAAAAAGTTCTTTATTTTCCCAAATTAGATTTTGAAAAACCCTAAAGAAAGAAACTTTCCTTCTCCCCCATACCCAAAACCACTGAAAAACCCTACAATCAAAGAAGATACATATCCATTTTGTGCTAACATTCGAGGATACTGCCGTCAGTGGTGGTGGGCATTGAAATGCCTCAGGTAAAACTCCCAGAGAGGCACTTTTTGCCACCTCCTTAGCATGGAAAGTCTCAAAGATTCTCCCTTTGTTTTTTTTTTTTTTTTTTTGTTTGTTTGTTTGATGCTTTCACACGTGTGTGGAGCCCTACATTCTGGTTCTTTGTTTGTTTTCATAAATACATGTTGATTTGTGACTGTGTGTAGTTTTAAAATATGAAAAGTAATGTGTTTGTGTGGAGTAGCTGAATGGTGGTCCTTGATGTGGCCTATCTGTGGAAACTTTTGTTTGAAATTTTTTAAGTCAAAGATGGAATTTTATTTTTTTATTTTTTATTTTTTTATTTTCTATTTCTCATATTCAAAGTGTAGGAAGACCACATTAACTCTACATTATGGGGGATACTTTGACATATCATCCTCAGTCACAAAATATGCAGGGAAGGGAGAACTCCTTAAATTTGACAATGTTGAAGTTAACTTTTTAAGTATAGCTTCATTAAATCAACTAAGTAAACATATGGGTTTAAATGATTGCTTTAAATATTACAGTAGAACTACGACTAGTTTTCCATTTATAGGCATTGATGATGCTTAGAAAAAGTTATGTGAAGAAACATTAACCACAAGTAGAGAGGTGAGTCTATTTGTTGAGTGTGTTGAATTAATTGATGATGAAGAAAATGTGAATTTGTGTGCTGGGAATGGGGTAGAAGATGCTGCAAATATAGAGGGTGAAGTAAATTTAGAAGAAGAAACTATAGGGCCTAATGATGGGTTGAGTTTGGGGGCTAAGTGTGGTGAGAATGATGATATGATTGAAAAAAGGGGGACTGAGTGTGATGTGTTATAGGAACAACATGGTTTTGAGGGTTTTGAGGATTCTGAAGGGATATAACAAGGTTTGGAAGAGGGAGTTGTAGAAGCAGCTAAGGACTTTCCTGGGCTTAGGCATGGCTTAGATGAACTGATAGAGGAAATGGAGACTGATGGACATGGTGATAATGAAGGGCTACATGGGGATGTGCTGGAGGTAGTAGTTACTTTGATTTAGAATCAATTGAGGATAAAGATATTGAAAATGATAGACTGTTCAATGAGAATGTAAACTCTGAGGTGGAATGGTTAGGATAGTGTTATGAAGATAACATTGAAAATGAGAATGACACAGAAGAAAGGGGCAGAGTGCAAGGCATGAATCTAGAGATGAGGATGTGGTGGAGAGTGAGGATGACTTGGATAGTACTAAACGTTCTGATGGTAAATGTAAAAGGCTAAAATTTCCAATTTTTAATCTAGCTCAATTATATGATCCAAACTTTGAACTAGGCATGATCTTTAGCACCAAAGGTAAGTTTAGGCATGTTATGCATTCACACGACAAAGAAAAAAGGCTTGAACATCTCTAAGAATGACAAGATTAGGGTGTATGCTAATGAGGGATGTGGTTAGAAGATTCATGCACATAAAATCAGAGATGAATATAGCTTCCAAATAAGGCAATACAACCCTAATCACAACTGTGGGCAGACATAATGTGAAATATATGAAATCCAAGTGGTTATCTAGCAAATATGTCCAAAAATTCACGTCTAACCCTAAGAGAAATGTTAAGGGATTTAGGGTGAATACCATTGAGTAGGGGTGACAATTTGGGTGGGTTCGGATTGGGTTGAAGTAGGGGTATAACATTAACTTTCTCAACCCTAACCCAATTCAACCTGATGGCAACCTGAAAATGCTCAACCCTAACCCAATTGAACTCATGTCAAGCTATCGTGTCGTATTGAAAATTGCCACCCCTACCATTGAGGAACTTAGATGTCATGTTTCACTTGATCAAGCATATATGGCTAAAAGAAAAGCAATTCACATATTAGAAGGGAGTATAGATGAGCAATATTCCTTGTTGTGGAGTTATGATGATGAAATCAAAAGAACAAATCCTAGTTCTATTGTGATCATAGGAACTAATCAATCAAATGGGGAGAATAGATTTGACAGATTCTGTGTTTGTTTGTATGCTTTGAAACTGGGTTTTTTTTGTTGATTGTAAGCCTATAATTGGGGTAGGTGGTTGTCACTTGAAGGGACTTCATGAGGGGAGTGTTACTAAATGCTGTGGGGATTAACCCCAACAATAATATCTTTCCCAATACGTATGCTATAGTAAATAGGGAGTCAGGGGACACTTGAGACTAGTTTCTTACCATATTGAAAATAGACCTCAAAATTGAGAATGATCATGAGTATACTTTCATGAGTGATAAGCAAAACGAGCTAATAGCATTTCAAGAAGTATTCCTTACTACAGTTCATAGGTTTTGTGTGAGGCACATGCATTCTAATTTCAAAACTACTGGTTTTAGAGGTCTAGCCTTTAAAATAGCTTTATGGAAGGCAGCTAGGGCCACTATAGTTAATGAATTTAACAAGAGGATAGCTAAGATTAAAACTTTAGATGAAAAGGCAGCTGAGCGGTTTAATGACAAACCACCTCATCAATGGAGTAGTTCTATTTCAATGATTATCCTAAGTATGATATGCTATTGAACAATGGTATTGAAAGCTTCAATAGTAACATCTTGGAGGCTAGGGAGAAACCAATTTTGTCTATGTTGGAGTGGATAATGAAGTACTTAATGAAAAGAATACATGAAAATAGGGACAGAGCAGCACAAAAATGGAAGGGTACTTACTGTCACAAGATCAAGAAAATGATTGACAAAGCTGTAGAGAAAATGGGGGATTGTATTCATATTAAAGCTAATAACTGGCACTATCAAATATCTTGTTTTGATGGGACACAGTACATTGTGGATTTGGTGAAAGGATGTTGTGGATGTAGAAAGTAGGATTTAACTAGAATCCCATGCAAGCATGCATTGAGTGCAATAAGCTCTCAAGGCTAGGATTATGAAAAATTTACTCATAAGTGCTATACAATAGAGACTTATAAGAAGGTTTATGAGCATGCAATTATGCCCATAAATGGTAGGAGTGAATAGAAAGAGTCAGAGTTTCATCCTCCTCTTCCACCTCACCAGGGAAAACCCTACAGAAAGACTAACAAAAGTAAAAAGAAGAGAGCCAGATGAGATCCCATAGAAAAAAAAGGAAAAAAAGTAAGGGGAAGCTAAAGATCAATGCAAATCCATTCAAGCTAAGAAGACAATAGAAAACAATTAAGTGTACCAATTGTGGAGCTAAGGGACATAACAAAATATACTACCCTTTGAATAATGGAGCAACAACAAATGTATCTGAAGGAACACTACTTGAATCTTTAAGTCAAATCAATACATCAAAGATATTTGGTTCTACAAATGCATCACAAAAATTAGAGGTACTATTTATAAAGTTTCTACATCTATATTTTGAGATTATGCATCTATATTTGATCTGTCTTATATTTTGAGATTATGCATCTATCTTATCTTATCTATCTTACATTGTCCATCAATTGAGGAGGGGCAGAAACTCTAAAATAGGCCTTTCAGTTGTCTAAACTGAAGTTGGAATCGACAAAAATGCTAGAGTAAAGATTTAGCTTTATAGTAATATTTGTAAATAATAAGTTTAAATTCAACCTCAATTGTCTAAAACTTAGATTTTGTAATAGATGAGGAAAAAAAGAGAAGCAGAAGGCAGAGATGATGGAATAGAGCAAGCTTCAGTTGGTCAGAATGAAGTTGGAAAGACAAGAAGTGTTAGTATAATTGAACAATTAAGAATACATTAGTCATTTATGTTAATTTTTATATGTTTTAATATGTGTCATTTCTTATGGAACAAGTAAGAGAACCAACTCCAACGATTCCTAAAGCACCACAACTGAATCGTTGTCCTTCAATGTTAGAACAACTCTAGCAGATTAGAGAAGCAAATACTCAAGGAAGCCATTTCACAATGTCAGCCCCTAGCTCTAGCCCCATTAACTAAATCAACAATTCTATCTCTATTTATAGCTCAAGGACCACCTTCTATGTTTCAACAACTTCAACAAGCTCATTCTCAAATGCCTCTTCCATCACAGTTAAAAGCATCAGCTCTAGGAGTAAAAATAAGAGCACCAGCTCCATTCAAATATCCATAAGTAACCCTTCCCACAACTTCAACTTTCTACCTTAATGCATTCATACCTTCAAATTTTATCATCAAGGAAGGGGGAAAAGAAGTTTGTCACTATCTCAAACCTAACTGTAGCTTTGTCTAACAACAATGATGCAACTGAGAGTTCCAAGATCAAGGGAAAGAAACCTATTTTTTGATGTTAGATGTATAACTTAACTGCATGTTGACTACCTATTTTGCCTGTATGAATACTTTTCTTGGTTTTGTAGGCTCGGCATTAATACTTGACTAGGTTTTGTTGGCTTGGCACTGATGGTTGATTTTTTGGCTTTCATGGGTATAAAACCCTAAACTTAAAAGCTGGAAATACAATGTTAGCATGTTGCAGTTCTTTGTTTAAGAAAGGCAATTTTATAAACAACTTTGTCTATTTCAGTTATTTATTTCTTTTCGTAGGTTTGTTGGACCACATTAAAAGTTAGGTTTGCTTCTCTAGTTTGGTCTCTACCAACAAACAACATCAATTGAAGAATGAAATAAATAAGAAAATTGAATAGAAAATAAAGATACAAACAAAGACTTTGCTTTGCTTAAAATTAAACTACTATAATACATACAGATAGCTGCTATTTTCCCCTTCAATCTTGCTAAGGGTAAAAGCTTCCAAAAATTGCAGCAACAACAACAAGAAAATTTTACATCTTTCCTCAATCTTCCTCCATTCCATCATCTACAATTTATTAAAAAAAAAAAAAAGCAATGTTAACTACATAGATCTTCATCTTCTTCCATATCCTTATCTTCATGTGTCCCATCTCCTTCTTAAACCAACCAAAAGCAACCAACTAAGGATGATAATCATTTTCAGAACTTTTGCCTTTCTACTCAGTTTTGTCACCTCTTCCTACAATGCATCCTTCTATTGACGCAATGTTGTAAGAAGATTCAAGGCCCTCCCACACATGGATGGATCCTCCCACAGAAAAAAGTCACAATCACCTCTCTATAGTTGAAAAAAAAGAAAAAAATGGAAAGAAGATAGAGATCACAGAATCAATTTTTCCATTTTCAGGAAAAAAATGGGGACAAAATGACAAAAATAAGGTATGGGAACATATGCCAAAAGCACCATTTTCTCTCTACCTTCCAATCAACGCATCCATGGAACCATTTTCTAGGATTGTCATCCATCCAAGAGGTGCCAAGTTGAGCTCTTTTTCCGCAATCGCAATAGAAAGCTGAAGGACTTGATACTAAAGAAGACATTATTCTTCTTATTTACTATGTTGATTGATTTGAAGAAAGAAATAAAGGAAAAAAGGAAGAAAAAAAAACTTGCAGAAGTTATGAAAGAAACCAAGTTAAATTAAATAATGGGGGAAGAGGGAGGAGATTTTGGAGGGAATTTATTGGTACAATTTATAGGACCAAAAATACAATTTTGCCAATCTTGTTATACATTAATTCTTGTGCAATTGCAATAACAAGCATTAATCTTGTTGTCAACGAACCTTGTTCTTCATAATTTCCATTCATAAAAATCTAAGCACTCATTAAACAATAATCAAAATTATAATTGCCACACCATAGCATAGATTGCAATAAGAGTTCAAAGAAATTTGAAGATGAAAAATTCGATGTATAGAACAAATTAAAGGGGGATGAAAGCAAATAAAGGAAAACATTGGGGAGTAGAGTACAAGATTTGAAGAGCTGCACCGCTGGAACAAATTATGCAACCCCACAAACATAACCACCTTTTTAATTTTTCCCTGCAAAACTGCTGCCCACTGTCAACTAATCTCCTCTCTCTGTCTCTCCCTCTCTTCAACAAAATTGAATTGAACTAGCTTTTGATCCTGCCAGGCAATAATTTTAAATTTAAAATTTTATTATATTTAATTTAATTATGATTTAGATATTGATTTTTTATAAATATTGAAATAAAAAAATTCATTGTTTTTCTATAAATATTTTACTACACTTATCATACACCCTACAAAAATAAGATTATAAATCATTCTTTAAACGAATAAAATCAATCAAAATGAATATAAGAAAAAAGTAGCTTTTTGGACCCTTTGAATAATAATTTCATAATTATTATTAAATTGGACAAAAACTATTTTATCAATTTCATAATTACATAAATTACTAAAATATTCTTGAAACGCTAAACAAACAAAATAATAATAAAAAAAAGTCACGGGTTAAAGGAAAATCATAATATAAAAAAGTAAAATAGTTTGATCAAAAGCAAAAAATAAATATAAAATTTTAATTTACCACAAAATCAAGACTTCAAATTCCTTTAGTAAATTGATCTGGCTCATAAACATAAAAATTTACTAATATTAGTAAATCATATTCAAATTATAAAATACATGCATAATAAAAAAAAATGAGAATTTAACTCACCAAGCAAATGATCCTGTAGAGGTGAATAGAAAAGAAAAAATATTTTAGTACCTTTAAATATTAGTGTATCGCGTGTTTGGTTATTTTTAGTATATATTACTTATAGGAATTATGGGTTTAGATTAAGGAACTTAATTAAAACAACGAATTATGAAATAAAATATAATTTAGAAAAATATTGAATTAAGGTAAAAAATTTCAAACTAAATATAGAAAGAGTTATAGAGAATCTTACTATTTCAAAAAAAATCTCAATAACTACCTTTCAGACTCAATACTTGAATTTATTAAATAAAAATTTAAATATTTAACATAAGTATGTCAATAGCTAAATTTACGTACCCAAATTTGCTATTTATATAATAACTTAACAATTGTTCTTATATGATTAAAGGCAATAACGATTGTATCATACCTGATATGATTTTAAAATTCCTTAACATATGCAATCTCAAAATTATTATTTTTAAAATAAATTAAGCCACCAATTTACTTTATTAGAAATAAATATGCTACCTTAATAGAGTGGTTTATAATCTAGTTCGAACCAATAATATAAATATAGCTAGTTTACATGTGAATTATAATTGAATCTATAGAAATGTAAATATTAAACATATGAAAGTAATAAAATTGCTTTTAAAAGATCAATCAAAAACTAATATATACACATATATATATATATAGAGAGAGAGAGAGATAAACACAAAAATCACTACTAAAAAAACGCTGTTTTGCGACGAAAATTTGCAGTGGAAAAAATTCATCGCAATTTGCAATGGATTTTCTGTTGCAAATATTTCCATCGCAAATCCATCACAAAATGTAACAAAAAATATAAAAAAAAAAAAATTGCGACGGAAAAATCCATCACAAGTGTCAATTTTTGTGACGGATTTTTTCATTGTAGAAATTTGAAAAAATTCAAAAATTTGCAATGGATTTTAAATTCATCACAAAATAGGTGTTTTGTGATGGATTTGTAATATGTAGCAAAATTTTTGAATTTTTTTGCAATGGATTTTTGCGACGGATTTAAATCCGTCCCAAATTATCAAATGGGAGAAATTAAAACCCTCATTTCTAATTTTCCCACCCATTTTTTTCTTCCCCTTTCCCTTTCCCTTTCCCTTTCCCTTCTTCTGCTTTTCTTTTCTTTTTTTTTTTTTTTGGTTACACTGATCAACCGACTAGCTGGTGCCCACCAGCAATGCTGCTGCTAGGCTACTGGCCGGCCAACTCCACCTGTGGCGGGCCAGATTTTGTCCCCAAAAAAAAAAAATTTTTGAAAAATTAATTTTAATTTTTAAAAATGCTAATATTGTTGCTTGTTTAATATTTCAAGTTTGAAGAATTCATACTTTGCTACATCTCCATTAATTATGGTAATTCTCACAATTATATTAAAATTTCATTATGTTTTAATTATCTCCATTATGTTTTAATTATTCAAGTTAGTTAAAATTCAATTTATGTGTTATTTAAACTCAAAATGATTTATTTATTAGTAATATAATTTGATTTAACATAAATAATAATTTATATATTAATTATAATTTGAGGTAAATTTTTGTATTCATATTAAATGTTGTTATATTTGTTAGAGTTATGTTTTTATTTGAATTAAAAATTTTATTAGAATTTTGGGTTGAGTTAAATTTTATGGTACTATATATTGAATTATGTTATAATTTCAAATTTTAATTTAGTTTATGGACATGTTGTAGGTTATTTCAATGGTGGTGGATACCTTCTATAAATGTTGAGTTGTGTTGAGCATTTAAAGGTAAATTTGCATACCTTATTTTGATTTTATATATTTTTTTAGTACAATACATTAAAAATGTTTAGAATTGATAGAAATGCGAAGAAGGATGAGTTATTGGGAGAAGGGGTGCATACCTTATTTTGATTTCATATATTTTCATTTGTTGGTGATTCATTTGCAATTGCTTACATATTAATGATGGGCATAAAGGAGAGTGTTTATGTGCCATTATGTAATGTGTTTACAATTATTATTAGTTGTTTTTAATTGAAACGATACTAATCATTATGTTGAGTTTTCTTTTTTGAGCAATTTGAATTTTATGAAAGGTAAATATATGTTTGTCTTCTTTGACACATTTTTTTAAGAAGCTCATGAATGCGATTTGGAAACATGTCAATAAATACAAATATAGCTAAAGACAAAATCACTATTTCTTTTCATAATTTTTGTGAAAATAAAAATCCAAATTTACATATCCCAAAACAATAATATCAGTTTCCTAAATTAAATCATGTCATACTTAGGATTGTGAATTATATGTTTGATTAGGATTTGAGTTATATGTTAGACTTACATTAAATTATATGTTGGTTTATGTTGGATGTATGTTTAATTATATTGAATTATACATTAGATTTATATGTGTTTATATCGAATTATATGTTAAATTTTAGATTTTATTAGATTTATATATTGTGAATTATATATGCGATTAGGATTTAAGTTATACATGAGACTTATATTACATTATATGTTGGTTTATGATGAGATGTATGTTTGATTATATTGATTTATGTATTAGATTTATATGTGTTAAGATTATGCATTTACTTTAAATTATGTGTTAGATTTTGTTAGATTTATCTGTGAATTATATGTTTGATTAGTATTTGAGTTATATGATGTACTTATATTAAATTATACGTTGGTTTATGTTGGATGGGTGTTTGATTTCCTTAAATTATGTATTAGATTTATATGTGTTTGGATTATGCATTTATATTGAATTATGAGTTAGATTTTGTTAATTATATGTGTAATTAGGATTTGAGTTATATGTTGAACTTTTATTAAATTATATGTTGATTTATAATGATATGTATATTTGTTTATATTGAATAATGTGTTAGATTTACATATGTTAGATTATGCATTAAATTGAATTATTTGTTAGATTTTGTTAGATTTATATTTTTTGAATTATATATTTGATTAGGATTTGAATTTATATTTTATCAATTCTGTGCTCGATTATGATTTGGTTATGTATTGAAATGTATATATTGGTTTATTATGTTGAATTATCTATTAGTTTAGTTTATGTTTCTATTTTTTATTATTACAATTTTATTTTTATTTTAATATTGCAGGGTTGGATATCTCAAGGTATTGAAATTTAGTATAAGCTTTGTAAGATAATTTTGTTGGCATTATTTTGTAAATTTTATATTTTAGTTAGGGCTTGATTTATATATTAAACAATATTATCTATTGATTTTTATTGTAATATAAAATTATTGTGATTTTATGTAAAATAATATTTAAATATTAGTGCATAGAATGATTAGTATGTAATACAAATAATTATTGATATTGGGTAATTATAGGTTTTAATTTGATAGAATGTGTATATTTTTTTTTTAAAAAAATTGCCATTGCAAATTTTATTTTTTTAATTATAATTATCAAATTTACAATCGATTTGCAACGGATTTCTCCGTTGCAAAACATCAAATTTGTGTCAGAAATTTTCCTCACAGATTGCAACAGAAAATTCTGTTGCAAAATCCGTTGCTAAAAAAACCATCGCAAAATCCATTGCAAATTTTTGTGACCAAAGATTTTGCTACGGATTTTTCCGTTACAAAATCTGTCGCAAATGCCAATTTGCAACAGATTTTTGGCAAAATCCATCCCAAATTCCGACGCAAAATATCTTTTTTTTAGTAGTGAATTAATATGGACTCTCTCTCTCTCTCTCACACACACACACACATATATATATATATATTGAATGCTTACCATCATTAGATATGGAGTTACTAAAAAATCAATTAATATATTGCTGACTTACTAATAATAAAATGACTTTTCTTTTATAGCAAATTATATATGAAAATTATTGAGATGGCAAAAAGGAATAAAAGTAACTTATCCTCATTATTGCCACATAATAAACATTCTTAAAATAGGGTGGAACAGCATTTTACTTTATTATATTAGATTCTTGAAAATTGAACCATTACACTGTATTTGGTTTAAGGATTTTGATAAAAAAAAAATGAAAGCATTTGAGAAAAAGAAAAGAAAAGAAAAAATATATAAAATCTTAAATTTGTTTGGTTGTTAAAGAAAATAATGAAGAAAGGGATGTGGAAAAGATGAGTGATGAATGTGTTGAAAAATAAAGAGAGTTCAAATAGGTTTTTCCCTCATTTTCCTCATCATTTTGTAAGGAAAATTCATTTTCCTTAGATACACTATATTTCTTCCTAAGTTTTCCTTTTTTTAATATTTTCCTTACCAACAAAACAATCAAAAATATTTTCCTTAACATTTTCTTTTCTCTTCCTCCCCAAAATCTATGAACCAAACACAATGTTAGTTCATTCACCTCCAGCATCGGAAAATAGCTACAGCCCATTGGTTAAGTAGTATCGCTCCTATACTTATATGTATGAGATATGAAGTTTTAACCCGAAATCCCAAGTGTGGGTGTTCTTATTAAAAATGTATATTTAAGATCTCTAAAATGTAGGGATGGTAATAAGGAAGGTCAAAACCCAAACCCGAACCCAAAGTTAACCCATCCTAAATTGGACGGGTTTGAGGTGGCTTAACAAGGTATGGGTTAGGGTATGTGTGTGATTTTTATAACTCGAAATATTTGGGGTAGGGTATAGGGTTTACCTAACCCGTCCTGTAACCCACCTCGTACATGCCCCATATAAACTATACCTATAATAATAATAAATATATTATATATAATTTATTTTACATTTTTCAGATTAAGAATAATTTGAATGTTGTGCTGGTTATTACTTTAATTTTACTCTTATACCCCTATTTTGCTTCTAGAATTTTATCCTATTTGCATGAATTCTTTATTTTGGTATCTAAAATTTTAATTTTAATTACTGTCAAGTTATTTTGATTTTATGCTTTTTGTACCCTAATGGGACGAAATGAAGTGGGGCATGGGGCACGATAAAATCTAGCTAGGCAGGATATAGGTTTAGCCAAAACCTTCCCATTGCCCTCCCTACTAAAATGGCCTTCATGGCATGAGGATATTCTTTTCTTGAAATATAGCACAATTGTTTATCTTTTATAAATAGATGCTTTGAGATTGAAAAACTTACATTTAACCTGAATCAAAATTACGTAAATGATCGCATCATTTGATAGAAGTTCAAACTTCTTGACAAGACAGTCAATCTTATTCAAATGATAAATCATATTCCTTTTTAAAATATTGAACAGCCTAAAAAAAGCTGATTTACTTAAGAAGTTCAATCCTTTTGCAACACTCAACGGCTCCATCATACATTTCTTCCAGGCCATACT
>JACGDI010005331.1:370994-409418 GCA_014898725.1 Jacaranda copaia | reverse complement strand
CAGGACGGCGACTGCGGATGAAGTGTAAACGACTCGTTTTACTGTTTTGGAATCCAGGCAGGCCTGTAGAATGCCTAATGTAGCGTTGATGGAGCTTTTGACGATCATCTCCTCGGTCTCTTTTTCATCATGTTGCATCTGATGAGCCACCAGAAATACTCCAATACACCCTTCGATTGCTGCTCGAAAACTCTCTGGTTGGTTGAGGTCAGCCTTGAAAGTCCTTAGCCTTTCTGGTGCACCTGGTAGATCTGTAAGGAAACCAATTTCTTTGGTGGGGGGAGGGGGTGGGGGGGCAGGATCAGTTTTTTCGGTAACAAAAATCTAAGTAGCCGAATGAAATTCTGAACTGAAAGAATAAGTGTAAACCGGCTAATCTCACAGGGCCTTTCTTGATACACACGCATGTCAAATGTTCATTACGAAGTTTGAACTCTTATCGACAAATTTTTAGTGTGAGACTTGTACTTTCAAGCAAGAACTGTTCAGCAACCTTTTTTGACATAGATTCTAAGGGACCTATAGGGCCCTAACTCCTAATCCGTATTGTTTCAAGTTTAGAGTTTAAGTTCGATTTAATTGAGAGCTAAAATAGCTATTCAACTTAGAAAAAAATCAATAGACCATATCTAGATAGGACTTTATGTCCAATCGAGATCAACTTCTAACCATAAAATAAAACATCAGGAAATAAAAACCCATAAAAAATTGTGAGGGAAAAAGCTAAGAAAAAATCCAAACACGTGTATCAAACCTCAAACTCCCCTAATCTCACCAAGAAAACAGCAGTGCCAAATAAAAAAATGAACATAACAGAACCTTAGTTTTTTTTAATAGCCTAACCATATCAAGATTTCAGACCACATTATTGTTTTCATCTAATTCATTTAAATCATCAAAATGTTCAACAAAAAACTCAAAGTTGGCCAACATAAATTCAAGAAACTAACCCTTATCAGACCTAACAGTGGTGTTGACAGAATAACCATGCTGGAGAAGCTTCATTACAAGCCATGATCCTAAATAGCCCGTTCCACCAGTTACACACACTGTCCCAGTCTCTGTGATTTTCTTTTCCATTTTATCCATTCTTGGTACTCTATGTGATATGAGAATATAAGAACTTGGGCGTCAATTTATAGTGGGGATTAATCTTTGTTCTCCACGGTTTTAATTCTCTGGAAAATATGTATACAGTCACGCGTGATAGATGTGAAAAGCAAGTTAGTTGTGTCCATTCAGCCATGTTAGTATGGGTTTTCTACCATTAGGTAGGTGCACCTACTTGACGGTTGCAAACTATAATATTATTATAATTCAATGTGTACGAGATATGATTGTGAGGAAAAATAAAAGACAAATAAATTTCTGCACGGAAAATAATGAGCAAAAAAGAAACCGTCAGCTTGACCAGCAACTGTTTTACCATTGTCTTATTAAAAATTTTGCAATTACATTTTAGTAATAAACACTTTTATTTAAATATATTATTTTTTATATTATGAGAATATTAGAAATTAAATGTAATTACTAAAATATTATTTAAATAACTAAGACCTAGTCCCTGTTTGATATGGCCACTAATTAAAATTTCTTACTATTATGAAACACATTAATAAATAAAATATAATGAATATAATAATATTTAAATAACAAAAAAGGCTTGTAGTCGCTCTTTAACATGGCAATTAGTTGTAGTAAGAAACACATGTATATTATAATTTTATTTCTTATTATTATGAAACACATAATTAATAATTAAAATGCAATGACTAAAATAATATTTAAATAAAAGAAATAAAGCCAAGTTTTAGCTATCGTATATAGCGACTAGTTTTATTAAAAACCACATATATTTAAATATATTATATTGGAATTGCTATTCATAGTAGCGATTTTTTTGTTTGAGTGGCTACTCATAGTAATGATTTCCATCCTACAAATATATTTTTATATTAAAAATTACATAAAGTACATTTCATGGCATTCCTTTATTGGATGAAGTTAAATTTGTCAAACTCCTTCTCTACGTGTTGTTTGCCTCAATATGTTATTGATACCAAAATTTAAATGGCAACTTTTCAGTGGTTGAACTTGAGAACCGTCAGGTAGGTATAAGGTACCTAATAGTAGAAAGCCCAATGTTAGTAGTGTGGGTGGTTGATGGATTGTCAAATTAGTGGGTATGCTACTAAACTTATTTCAAAGATTTTAAAGAAAAGATCAAAAAAATTATTTGAGAAAAGAGCTTTTGAACTGAACAGATAAAATAAAATTTTAAAGTTTATAAAATATTAATAATAATAATTTTGTAATAATATAATTAAAATTAGATGAGCTTATTGAGATCTCCTTATTTTAAAAAAAAAAAAAAGAGTTTAAAAGATTCTAATATCTTATTTTAGGAAAGCTCTTTTAAAAAATTTTTACATTTTAATTTTATAAATTTTTTTATAAGATATTTTAAAAAGTTTATTCTAATTTATTTAAATGATATAAAACTATGCCTTTGAATGGCAAACTTTCCTAGCAAGTAAATATTTCTCCATGCGGCAAAATAAGTTTATCTTAAATCAGCTACAATTATGACGAGGGGCTCCAAAAATGTCAAATTTAGTCCTCTTAATAAGGAAGACCCTCATTTTTTTGTGATCAAGTCGAATCCGAATCATTCAACCCAAGCTCGACCTAATTGAATCTTCAATGTTGATTTGAATGACATGGGTGTTCCTGATTATATGTCAATCATTGTGTATTTGATAACCAGTAAATACTTACGCCAGGATATGCAATTGAAACTCAATAAAACCTTTTTCTGTATAGATTACTCATATCTATTAGTTTTGGAGAATTTTCATTCGATTATTTCCCAGCGAACCCTATCAACAACCTCTTTTGTGATTTTAAATTCTGAGGGCCTATTTGTTTTCATTTTCATACCCTATTTTCACATTTTTTTACTATTTCAAAATTGTAATACATCACTTTTTACACATTTTCACCTAATATATTTTCATTTTTATTTTCATTTTCGTTCTCAAAACACATTTTTCAATAATTTATATATTTTCTCTTTCTATTATCATTATTTCTATCTCTCTCCATCTACAGCCTACTAAATCCAATATAATCATTATTTTTTCAACAATCTATCCAAATACAAACCCATTTTCAACTCATTTTCACTATCTATCTTTTCAAATTTCGAAAATAATGAAAATGAAAAATGAGAATCATGAAAATAAAACCTCTTGGGCTATCTGGCTTCAAACATATCCATGTAGAATTACTCCCAACCTCATAGACGCAACCCCTTAGAAAGATCTTTCTTGACCTTAATGCAAACTAGGATTATGAAAATGAGGTGATTGAATATTAATAACTAATAAGCTATCGATAAAAGTAAACTTATACATGAAATTGAACTTACGAAAAACATTTGGAATATAATGGATTGAATATTGTAAAATAATAAAAATAAAATTTATTAATTTTTGGAGTCGTTAAAATAGAGATTAACTAGACTATCCATGTGTGTGAAATTTACTCTAAGATGTATCAAAGAAGGTAAAGTAAAAGTCACCATATCAAGATACATGGATCACACAAAACAAATGCATTATATGAAATGCTTATAATTTAACACAAATTACTACTCATTAATACAAATGTTTTGACTAAATAAATAAAATATTATCATCAAACTTGTAATAAGAAACATTTTACTAGTAACTACATACACTAACAAACATTTACCATACGTACATACATATATGCACATATGATAATCCATCAAATAAATCATATAACAAAATAGATTTCCAACAAAGAAGCATAAACTAATTATCAAATAAATCATTCAAAACAATGTGAGATTGTCCAATATTTTTATTGATAATATCTAATATGAGTGATAGTATATATTGTAGCATCAATGATACAATTCAATATCCAAGAAATAATAATTGTTACTGAATATTCTTTGATCGAATTTGAAATAATACACCGATATTTGTGTGATCATGTTTCTATAATTAATTCGATCCTCTCATGAATTGGGGACTAGTGTTTATAACCATGTTCAATCCACAATTGCCTTAGTGGAAGAGCATGACCACTCAACCAATGAAATCCCAGATATTTTAAAGTTATTTTAATTGGTTATCTTATCTTTCTTTTAAGGTAAAAATTAAAGGAAGAAAAGAGTGGAGGACCTGTTTCCATGTGGCGGAAGAGATATGTTAGAACAAAGGGACAATAGACAAATTGGTGTAGATTTCAAGACTAAGTGAATGTCCTGATTCAATAACTTCGCATGTGTCGTTTAATGCAAGGACAAGGTTTGCGTAGTCTTATTTGGTGACATTTAGCTAGTGTCATTTTATATTTTAATATCATAAAATAATATAATATAATGATAGTCGTACAAAATTCCATTATAATATTATATTTAGTTGTATTTTATTAATAAAAGACAAATAAAATTATGACACTTTATTGAAAATGTTAGCATACATATAATTTAAAGACATGTATGTAGTGCCACTATTTTCTTGAGAAAGAATGGCACTTATATTTACTTTTAGGGTAACTTAAAAAAATATCATGAATTATTAGTAGCATTAACTTAATAATGACATTTATAACCTAGTGACACAGAAAAAATGTATAATGATAGTTATAAAAATACCGTTTATAGTTATTTTTAGTGTCTCTTAAAAAAATATCATGAAATATTAGTGACATTAATTTAATACTTGTATTTGTAACCCAGTGACATAGAAAAACTGTATAGTAATAGTTATAAAAATGTAACTATACAATAATATTTAATGGCATTTGTTTAATAATAAGTGACACATATAATAGTGATATTTAATTAAACATGACAACATAATATATTATAAAAGTATTTAGCCAGTGTCACTAATTGCTTTCAAATACTACTACATTTGAAAAAATATATATACAAAACATTTAGTGAAAATAACATTATTTCATTTTATAGTTTAGTTTGGCAAATTTAATAAATTTCAATAAATATATTTAATGAGTGCCACTAATTTTCTTTTCATATTTTTGAAAAGTATCAAAATTAAACATAATTTTTTCTCTTCACCCATACATTATAACTTTGCTCTTTCTGTTTTCTATATAGATCTCCAATTATATTATTTCTTCCATCTTCATTTTCAATCTATTTGAATTTTAAACGTATTATTTTATAAAACAATTTGAAGTAAAAATAGTTAAATAACTAAGAAAATATATTTTCACATACAAATAAATAAATGTTTAGTCCTATTTAATATTTAAATTTAATATTGGTCGCACTCACTAGTTGAACATTTAAAATTTTTAGAACCCAATTATTTGTTTACTTCCTTTCACCATTTAATCTTAAATAAATTTTAATAATTTATTTAAATTATTTAAATAAATTTTAGTTGGATTATAATATAATGATAAAAAAAGAAAAAAGAAATATAAATTGAACAAAGAAAAGTCAAAAAGCAATAAAGAAAAGATAAGTACTAACCGCATTTCTTACCACACATTCCATCCCATACCCACAACACATTCAAACCAAATCTTCCGTTTCCTTTACCTTTTTTTGTTTTTTGTCAATTTTATTTATAATTGGGAAATCTAAATAATTTGATCATTAATTCTGTGCAAAAGTGCAAATTACATGCCAACAGTCCATTTGATGCTTTCTAAAGCATATAAGTACAAACCAATTAATAAGTATTAGATCTCTCTTTCCTTAAAACTCAATCATCAAGCATGGTAATATGAAAAATTCTCTTAATATTGAAAAATATTAGAGGGAGATCACTCAAATTATTGAGGGTGATAAAAAAAACTTGGAGGAAAAGCATATCTAGGGCTTTTTAAGAAAATTATTAGGTTTTTGTTTTACCCTCACACTCATAGTGTGTCAGCTATTTCATGAAGGTATGGGTATTGTCATTTCATAGTTATGTCATTAGTTTTTATTTTTTTTAATTTATTCTTTCCTCCAATCTACTTCAACAAGTTTCAACTATAGTTGATTTCAACAAAATTCCAAGGTAAACAACTCACATCCAACCTCCTTATTCATATTTTATAAATCTAAATGGATCCCTACATGGAATTTTGTTTAAATAAGAATGCAAGATGTGAATCAAAAACGAAACTGGATGTTGATCTGTTACGAATACAGGTACATTGATTGGCCAAAAGCTTTTGTGGCATGTATTGATAGAATTGCAATTTCTTAAATGTCGTTAAACATTGGTCTCTATTGCATTACATTACCACAACTTGTATATGATAATGATTACTTTTTTATACTATTTGTTGTACTTGTATAGATTTCGAAGGATGTAGATGCTCGGCTTTAAGGATGATTCAAATGCTTTTAGAAGATAAATCACTTCAAGCCTTAGATTCTCACCTTTATTATTGATTTAGATGCTTTCTACAAATTTGTAAATATATATTAGTATTCTATCTTTTTGACAAAGCTACTTATAATTTTGTTTGCTTACTCATTTGAAACATGGGTTTGATGGGTGATGTTTCTAGGAGGTCATTTTATTTATATGAAGCAAAATCAATTATTATGATGGTTTATTTTAAATATTTTTCTATAATTAGATTGACACGATCAGTGATTAAAATGATTAATATAAGATTCTAATGTACATTTATATTTATGATTATAGCGACACATTAAAATATCAAATTAATGATTTATATGATATTTTGAAATGTCAGTTAATAATTCTTTTGTGAAATTTGTAAGGTAACTATATTAAAAAAAGTGACAAGTTGAATTGTCACGAAAAGTACTTTTTTATGACATTTTTAAATGCAATCATGTATGTGTGTTGTGTTATTTTAAAGTGCCAACAAAGTTAAATTTTATAGCATTTTAAGATGCCATTAATGTAATTTTTTGTGGCATATTAATATGTCACTTCAAAAATCTTTTTGTGACATTTTAATACATCATTTACTATAATTATAGTGACATGAGAATATGTCACTAAAAGGAACTTTTTATGACGTTTGAATATATTATTTATTACATTTTTTATGGCACGTTATAATGTCATTTCATAAAACTTTTGGGGTATTTTAATATATTACTATATGCAAATCTTGTGATATGTTAACTTGTCATTTTTTAAATAAGTTGTGTCAGTTAATGCATTTCTTGTGACATTACAATATGTCATTTATTCTATTTCTTGTTGCATTTTCTCAATGCCACAAAAGGGTAAAATAATGGTATTTTTAATTTAGACGGCACTTTTAAAAGTACCATTATATGTAAAAATGTCACTATTATATTATATAAGTGGTCCTTTTTAATGCCATTATTGTACCATTTTATTGTAGTGACATGAAGTTGAACTTATCAAAAAATTTTGCAATACAACGGATTGAATCTTGCAAAGCAATAAAAATAAAATTTATTAATCTTTGAAGTCGTCAAAATAGAGATTAACTACACTGTCCACGTGTCTGAAATTTACTTTAAGATGTATCAAAGAAGGTAAAGTAAAAGTCACTGTATCAAGATATATGGATCATACAAAACAAATGCACTATATAAAATGCTTATAATTTAACACAAATTTCTACTCATTAATACAAATTTTTAGACTAAATAAATAAGATATTATCATCAAACTTGTAATAAGAAACATTGTACTAGTAACTACGTACACTAACAAACATTTGCCATACATACATATATATACACACATATGATAATCCATCAAATAAATCATATAACAAAATAGATCTCCAACAAGGAAGCATAAATTAATTATCAAATAAATCATTCAAAACAATGTAATATTATCTGATATTATTACTGATAATATCTTATATGAGTGATAGTATATACTATAGTATCAATGATAGAATTCAATATTATCAGGTATTACCAACTACCAATTAGTCTAATGGGATGAAACGCTAGATTCCTTAAGCAACGTTTAGGGATCAAACCCTAGGTTGTGAATGGAGCAACTAGATTGGAAGGATCACTCCTATATTAGGCCTCTGCAGTACCAAAATCCGAATTAGTTGGTCAGTAAATCGAATATCGGGTAGAAAACCAAAATATATATATTATCAGGTATCATTAGTGTATGTATATATATATTCAAGAAATAATAATTGTTACTGAATATTCTTAGATTGAATTTGAAATAATACATAGATCTTTTAGTGATCATGTTTCTATAATTAATTCGATCCTCCTCATGAACTGGGGACAAGTGTTGACCAAGTCCAATCCAGCAATTGCCTTAGTGGAAGAGCATGACCACTCAACCAATGAAATTCCCGAGATTTTAAGTTATCTTAATTGATTATCTTATCCTTTTTTTTAAGGTAAAAATTAAAGGAAGAAAAGAGTGGAGGACATGTTTCCATGTGGCGGAAGATATACATGTTAGGACAAAGGGACAATAGACAAAGATTGGTGTAGATTTCAAGACTAAGTAAATGTCCGGACTCAATAACTTTGCATGTGTCGCGCAATGCAAGGACAAGGTTTACAATGTTAGATGTATTAGAATATTACAACAATTGTTGTTTTTTTTTTTTTTCCTTTTAACTTTTTGAACTTCCTTTTCTAATATTAGAAGGTAGGAAATCGTATTTTTCTTTTCGTTTTTTATTTTTTTCAATGGCACAACTTCGATAGAATTATATATTATCATGCATTTTCCATTACTTTGGCTTTTATTTTTTTTAATTATTTAACTTTTTAAATTAATTATTAAACATAAAATATCCGTTCCTACAAGATATTGCCTTGTCGGCGCACATGAGATAAAATTTATCAAAAATTTTAAAATAATTTGTAAATTATTCAACATCTATCACTTTCTTTTTATAAAAACTAAGCAGTTCACCATGTGTATCAACAGAATAATACCTCAAGGAAATAAATCTTTCCAACTTTCTTTGACCAATGAAATTCAAAGTTCTAATAACTCTTTAAGTCATATATGCAATTCTTTTGCAATTCCAATAATTGAAATGATTTAGTCTCGTAGATAACCAACTTTGTTATACATTAATTCTTTTATAATTACAGTAACAAGTATTAATCTCGTCGACAACCAACCTTCTTGTTCATAATTTTCATTCATAAAAATCTAAGCACACATTAAAAAATAATTAAAATTATAATTGCCACACCATAGCATAAATTGCAATAATAGTTTAAAGAAATTTGAAGACGAAAAATTCAATGGATAGAATAGAACAAACTAAAGGGGGACGAAAGCAAATAAAGGAAAATGTTGGGGAGGAAAGTGCCATATTTGAAGAGCTGCACCGTTGGAACGAATTATGCGCCCCCACAAACATAACGACCTTTTTAATTTTCCTTCAAAACCGCTGCCCACTTTCAACTGAGCTTCTCTCTGTCGCTCTCTCTCTCTCTTTCCCTCTCTCTCCCCAACAAATTTGAATTGAATTTTTGAAAATTGAACCGTTAGTTCATTCACCTCCGGCACCGGAAAACAGCTGCAACCCATGTCGTTTTCGGATTCCGACAACTCCTCCCACGGCGGAGAGTACAAGACATTCCGCCAAATCAGCCGCGATCGTAAGCCTCGCCCGCTCCTATATCTCAGCGGCTTATTTGGTTTCTCTTTTTCTTTTACTTGAGAGTTTAATGAATATAAATGTCACTCGTTGGAGGACTTGAAAGCATTTTTGAGGGGCAGAGTCTTATTTTCACAGGAGAATAAGGATTTTTTTCCCTTTCTTTTTTTTTTTTTTTTGGGTTTTTTGTGGAATTTGACTTGATAATCAAGTTGTCTTCAGGATTATCATGGTTTCAAGTATGTTTCAGTGTTTTTCCTTACCAAATTTGGAAATTAGGGCTCAAGATTGCTTTGGTTACTGAGAGTGGCACAGTCATCTCTGCACATACTGAATTAGCTAGCAAAGAGATCGAAATGCATGTAAATATGAGAGCATAATGTTATGTGATTTGTAGATTTTTATACTGTTCTTTTTAAATGCCATTGACTTTAGAATTTTGCACTTGAATAAATATGTAAGTATTTGGATTGATTGTTTTTGGTAAAAATATTTTAGGATTATTATATGAAATGCTTCAAACAACCAAATCAGGAGATTCAAGATTATCATGGAAGGTACATTCTATCTAACTGTATGTTACTTGTCAAGAGTAGTTTCTAAAGCTTTATTGTGATCAATATCTGTCCTGTACAGATTGTATTATATATTTTTCTAGTTTTAGTAAGATTTGGTTCGTGTTTTTACAGCCATTGGGTTGTTCACCTTCAAAAATCTCAAGCTGGAAACAAGATAATCTGAAAAATTAAAGTTAATAGCTTATATTTCAGTAAAACTATGTTTTTCTTCAGTTTGGTTTCCTTAACTATACATTCTTCAAGTTATGGAAAAGGATAGAGAATTCTACATTTGCACTCAGGGGGAATGAGTTGAAAGCATAGAATTATAGTAAGCAGAACGATGTGAATAATAAAATACCAAGTCTGAGTCAATCATATTGCATGTTAAATCCATCATCTATCCCCATACCAATATGCTCTTTATAGCATGTTAAGTCGATATGTTTGTTTACAGTCTTCCTCACTGAGCTAATAATAGAATTTTTTGCCAAAATACCACAAAAAACTCATAAAGGGTTATATGAGAAAGGTGAATGACACCAACCTGTCATTTTGTAGTTACATGAAATATTTCATGCATGTCTTGTTTTATACTTTTTTATGGTGCATGAAGATAAATTTGGTGAGCATTTTTCAGAAGCAAGAGGGTGGAAAGAGTTTTCCTCAATATTGATTGTGAAGTATGAGCAGGGAATTTGAAAAACAGGGGTTGATGTTTAGTATATGATATGATTATGAGATAAGATATGTCCACATTTTAATCTATTTGCGCTCTTTTAGGTCACGTATTATAATTACTTAATAGATGAACAATAAAGCTCCCAAATATGCTTGTGTATACAAGGACATTTTATTTTGTTAATGTATATATTTTTGCATTGTTTTCCCCCTTCTTTTCTAGCCCTTTTGTTTTTGCAATACACTCTTGTTAGCTATCTGCTTTTGTTCAGGTACTCATCATGGATAAAGTTACAGTAAAAGTGATGTCACACTCATGTAAAATGTCTGATATCATGGACCAAGGAGTTTCATGTAAGCATTCTAAAATGTACTTGTTGAAATATATCTATTAACCTAGGTGAACTTTTGTGGCCTTAGCAATGGGATTTCTCTCCAGTGACTAAGGAATTCACACATTTAGAGATTTATCAGAGGAGCTTTTGGTACTGATGCAAGATCTTAATTCTATTCCTGAGAGCTTCTCAATTTTCATTTTTTTACATCAATTGTTAGCTAATTTCAGTTCCTACACTACCAGTTTTGATGCAATATGATTTGACTCAATATGACATGAAATCTTTTATGCATTAGTCGTTCAGCAACTTCTTTATCGGTATTTGTTGACTTTTTAGCTTCATAATGTTAGTTATATATCTTTTTTACGTTATCAGTGGTGGAAGACCTCTATAGAAGAAGACAGCCTTTACCTTCAATGGATGCCATATATTTCATTCAACCCACCAAGGAAAAGTATGGTTACCCTTCAACCTTTTCTTGATTTTTAATCATTACTATAGTGACACTGAAAGGTGGATCATATCTTTTGACAATTTTATATTCACTTTTATTAGTTTAGAAAAATGTAAGTTAATTAGAAACCATTTCTCAAGCATTCCTATGTTAACCTTTGATGCGTCAGTATAGCTTCAGTTGTTGGACACTTATACTTTGTTATCTTTTTGAATATAACTATTAGACTGCTCTCTGTTTACCTAATTTCGGAACTTATGTCCTTGATCTATATTGTTGTTGTCGGGAGAGTAACGTTTGTTCAGAATGACTTAAGATAATCTGGGAGGACTGACTGTTACACTTTGTATCCTTTTCAGCATTATCATGTTCTTGTCCGACATGTCAGGAAGAGAACCTTTATACAGGAAGTATGTTAAATAACCAAAACTCAATGTCCCTGCTTATCAGCTGTGTTGGAGTCTGAATGCAGGATGTCTTCTCTTGGTTTTTCTGTGGCTGCAGAGCATATGTATACTTCAGTTCACCTGTATCCAAAGACCTTGTTACTCGCATCAAGAACGATTCTAGTGTTGTACCACGTATTGGTGCGTTAAGAGAGGTTAGCAACCGCTCATTTTTGGCAGCAAATACCTTACGCATGTTTATGGATATTTGAGGAAATTCTTTCTGAAATTTTGAGAAATTGCAGATGAATTTGGAGTACTTCGCTATAGACAATCAGGTAATTCATAATTTGTTTTGATTCTTACATTTTGATCATGTACTTTGTGGAGTGGAAATATAAAAAGCAAGAAGGTTGATAAAGGGCCATGGTTAAGTGATTTTTTAGTCTCTTTTGTTTCTTTTGAAAATCATCAGTAGGATATATACATGCTGGAAACTGTATCAGCCTAGCAATTTTATTTCCAGGGATTCATCACTGATCATGAAAGAGCACTTGAAGAACTCTTTGGTGATGATGCTGAATATTCTCGCAGATTTGATGCGTGCTTGAATGTAATGGCCACAAGAATTGCTACTGTCTTTGCATCAATAAAGGTACCAAAACATCATATCCCACTAAGTAGATTTGAGACTATCTTTGTTGTTGATATTTGGATCCAATAAGTAAAATATGGCTTAACTGTGTTCACCTCATTTGTATCAACTTTAAGTTGACATTTGATATAATTTCCTACCACAGGAATTTCCTTTTGTGTGGTATAAAGCAGCCAAGGGGCTTGACGGCGCCACAATTACTACATTTCGTGACTTAGTTCCCACAAAGCTTGCTGCAGCAGTTTGGAACAGCATTACAACATATAAATCTTCAATTCCTAACTTCCCGCAAACAGAAACATGTGAATTACTTATCGTGGACAGATCAGTTGATCAGGTGTCATAAATTTTATCTGATAAAATTTTCGGCCTGATTCATTGGGTTTATGTCTTCCATTTTTTATTTCTTTTCAACTTATGATGGATTTTCTGTTTTAGATTGCTCCTGTCATCCATGAATGGACCTATGATGCTATGTGTCATGATCTGCTTAATCTGGACGGAAATAAGTATGTGTATGAGGTAATGATTTGTGTCCACAACCTCTAGATTTAGATCCACAGACTCTTCTGATGACATATAATGGATGTCAGGTTCCAAGCAAATCAGGTGGTCCGCCTGAAAGAAAGGAAGTCCTCTTAGAAGATCATGATCCCGTCTGGCTTGAGCTCCAGCACACTCACATAGCAGAGGTGTGTACCCATGCACGCAAAATTTTTTCTTCGCAATAGCCTGAAAATCTTAATACGTGAGTGTCTTTTTGATTTCATATGCAACATGCGTGAATCACTCGGTGAATGGCCTTTCTCACCTTAAAATTTTCAGGCTAGTGAACGGTTGCATGAGAAGATGACAAATTTTGTTTCGAGAAACAAAGCTGCACAATTGCAACAGAGGTTGGTGATTTTGGACGCAAGTGAACAAGAGGGGCTCTACGTATAATTTAATTCTGTTTCTTTTATCAACCTCTGATTTTTCGATTCTTCTTCTATGTAGAGATGGTAGTGAGCTTTCAACAAGAGATATTCAGAAAATGGTTCAAGCTTTGCCACAATATAATGAACAGATGGAGAAGCTCTCTCTCCATGTTGAGGTTGTTCTTACTTCACAAGATGTACCAATTATCTCCCTATTCGACCAATGATGGCTTACCTAAAGCAAATAAACATATTATCATACAACCTAAGACACACATCAAGCCTCTAAAATTTTTTATTCTTGAGAGTTGAAATTCTGAAGCAGCCAGCCAACTTTCTATTATGTCTAACAAAGTTCTTACAAAAAGATGCATGCTTCCCAGAAACTTGCGAATACTGATTTTGTCTCGCTTTCAATCAGATTGCTGGGAAACTTAATAAAATTATCAGAGATTTGGGTCTTCGAGACCTTGGACAACTTGAGCAAGATCTTGTATTTGGTGATGCAGGAACTAAGGAAGTTATCAATTTTCTGAGAATGAAGCAGGTATTATCATAATGACTGTGTTCAACTTACATTCTCAGTTCTGCTATGTTATGGTAATTATTTCTTTACCCTACAGGAAGAGACAAACGAGAATAAATTGCGGCTTATGATGATTTATGCTAATGTCTATCCAGAGAAGTTTGAGGGTGACAAAGCATTAAAACTCATGCAGGTTGCAGCTATTTCTTTCTTTATTTCACTTCAAGCTTGCTTTATTATCTTGTTGAGTAATTTTGTATATTTTGTATATATAAAAGATCATAGTTTAATGTATTTGATATTGTTGCGTGCATGCTTCATGGATTAACCTTTTGTATCTTGATTTCTTGAGCTCCAGGAGAAACTTGTCCCATCCCATATGATTAATAGCCTGTGTCTTATATAAGATGCTTCAAAGTGATGCAACCAATATAAGGGCTCCGGCTAAATTTGATATGGTTATTTCTTATGCTTCTTCAGTTGGCAAAATTACCAGATTCAGACATGAAAGCTGTGACGAATATGAAATTGATTGAGGGATCTGATTCCAGAAAGCCTTCACAAGGGACTTTTTCGCTGAAGTTTGATTCAGCAAAGGTAAATATGTTTACCAGAATATGTGCTTATATTTCTTCACTGACTAAAGCCTGACAGTTACTAATTTTCTTTGCTTATTAGAGGAAGAATGCATTAAGAAAGGATCGAACAGGAGTGGAAGGGACATGGACCCTATTTCGGTTTTATCCCATGATAGAGGTTTGTCTTAAGATTACATGCGTCTGTTTCTTGAGTTTGAACTGCAAAATTCTTGCAATCTCTTTATATTGCTAGTTGAATCTGTGGGATGTTGATGCTCAAATTGGAACTGTTACAGAAAACTGCCACTTGTCATGCTGTCTTCGTCTATAGTGATCTAGATTTGCATGCTGGAGAAGAATACACTTTCTTCTGATGGAAACCGCTGAAATATACCAAAAAAAAAAATGAGTTTCATCATAAGAGAACACCATTTCCCTACAAGAATTACACTGTCCAAATTAAGGTCTTATAAACTTATCATATTATCCTCTCATAAACATCAATTTGGCAACTATTGAAATCCTTTCTTGGCTGTTTGATGGTGTCGCTATTCTGAGTACAGTAACTTGGTTTCTTTCTCAGGAGTTAATCGAAAAGTTGAGCAAAGGAGAATTGCCAAAAGATGAGTACCTGTGCATGAACAATCCTAGTCCTTACAGTGGGGGGACCGAAGGGACTAATGGAGCTTCACGTGCTGCATCAGTTGGAGGAGGTCAATCTAACGTTCCACATTCTATGAGATCAAGACGAACTACAACATGGGCCAAACCTCACTCAGCTGATGATGGATATTCAAGGTAGCTACCTGGAACTCTTTCTTTGGATCAATATATTTTTTGGTTTCTCATGAAGGAATTAATTGCTCATTAGAATCTTCCTGATATAATGTCATATTGGTTTATCATTCGATAACCCTTCATATTTGCTAAAAATTTATCTTCAAATTATGGTGACATTTAAAAGTTTTCTTTTCGCCTCCTGCTATGATTTTCCAGTGATTCAGTGTTGAAATCTACATCTTGCGACTTCAAGAAGATGGGACAGCGCATTTTTGTTTTCATAATTGGTGGGGCGACTAGATCTGAGGTAAAACTTCTGATTATTTTCCTTCTTCAGAAATTTGTTTTAACGTATTAGGATTTATGAAAATTAATTGTTGTTGTTATTTTCAGCTAAGGGTTTGCCACAAACTCACAGCCAAATTAAGAAGGGAAGTAGTCCTTGGTACAACTAGTATTGATGATCCACCTCAATACATTACGGTAAACATTATGTTCTGTGCATTTCATCTTATTTACTTCTTTCTTCGAAGATTTATCTTATCTTTCCATCCATTTCTTGTTTCTGGTGAAAGATGGTACTTACTACTGGAGTCGGACAATGACCCTAAATGCAAATATGTGTAACCACACATATGTTATAGATTTGTTATTTTGTGTAGACTAGATTAGACAAGGATTTCTGGTTCCGCTATTGTAGTGAAGAACTGAACTTTGCCATGTAAGTGGTCACCTGGGAGCATGTTCGTGCTCTATTCTCTCTATCTCAATCTTGTATGAATCCCCACCTATATATAAGCTATTTTGATCCAGCCGTTGCTTCTATGCTGTGGTTGAAAAGCGTTCTATTCATATTCTCTTCTTGATTACATGGAGTCAAATGGAGACCTATATCTAATCCCGGCTCCTTCAGCCGCATCAAAGCTAATAGACTTACTTCCATCTGGAGCAACAATTCTAGCAAATCCAGCCTAAAAGAAAAGAAGGAAATATTTTTATTATGGTTGAAAAGCGTTTTGATAGTATTCTCTCCTTGACTCTATACAGTTAGAGCAAGACGTATATCTAGTTCCGGCCCCTTCAACAGCAGCATAGCTAATAAACCTACTTCCATCTGAAGTAACAATTCTAGCAAATCCTGCCTAAAATAGAAGTAGGAAATATTATGATTATGATTGAAAAGCATTTAAATAGTATTCTCTCCTTGGCTATATAGAGTCCGAGTGAGACCTATATCTATCCCAGTTCCCTCGGCAGCAGTATAGCTAATAAACCTACTTTGATCCGCAGTTACAATTCTAGGAAATCCTGCATAAAAAAGTAGAAAATATTGTGATTATGATTGAAAAGTGTTTCGATAGTATTCTCTAGAGTCGGAGTGAGACCTGTTTCTTAGTCCCGGCTCCTTCAGCAGCAGCAGCATAGCTAACAAACCTACTTTCCATCCGCAGTTACAACTCTAGCAGATCCTGCCTAAAAGAAACGCATCAATTATTATACTTATGCACCCCTTTGTTTTACAAAAGACAAGTTTCTTTCTCTCCCCCACGCATCATACTTCAGCAATAATTTTGGATCAATCTGAATATAATTCTGTACCTGTTGTCTCCTGTTCTACAGAAACTCAAGCTCCTGTCAGAAAAGGAGCTTTCAATTGATGACATCAAGATTTGAAGGTCTTTCAGGCAATTCATACGATATTGTGTCGCCAAACACCAGTCGTTTGATCCTGGATTAATGGTATATGAATCCAGCAGCCAAAAAAATGGATATGAGATTGGTTTCTGAGGAAATGTGTTTTATTTGGTCCAATGAAACCCAATCCCAGAACATGATGTAAATCTTTGGTTTCTTTAGTTAAGAAATATGTTTATGTCAAGAACTGGGAGCCCTTCAAAATTTCCAGAAAAATATGAGTGGGAATTTTGTACATCAAACTTTATACTTAGTTTGAGGTAAGGCCTACTCCATGTTTGCTGTTAAAGTTTTATGTGAAATTTTTTTTTCAAGTATTTTAACTTATATTTGAATTTTGCCTAGTGTGGAACTGATACATACGTTTTATTTTTATAAAATGTTGTAATTGATACTTGAGTTTTTATGACCTTTTAAATTTAGTCTATTATTTCAAGTATTTATTTAGTTTTTCATCATAAATTCATTTGACTAAATAATTCTTGTCCATTATGATATTATTGTTTGTCGTACGAGTTGATAAAATTAACTTCATTTTAAAACATAATGATAAAGTAGTTTTTCTTTTATTCCATTTCATCTCTAATGGTTTTTTGTTGTCTCTCTCCAATTTATGTTTTTTTCTTTAATTATTTTACTTTTTTCCTTTTTGTCTCTCTCACAATTTAATAACAATATTAAAAACTAAAATACCCTTGGATATGAAGCTATAGTTTTAAAAAATAAAATGATTTAAAAAAATACTAACAGATAACATTTCAAATTTAAATTCCAAACACATGAAATTTAACACAAATTGGGGTGGGGGGGGCAAGGAACCCAGTAAAACCAAATTTCCCTTGTTCAGTTTCAATCTGCTTATTAGGGGTAAGGTAGTCTTAATTGTTCTTGTGAGTGAAAAAAAGAAGAAAGAGACAAAAAACATTAAGCGCCCACCGTGGGGCTCGAACCCACGACCACAAGGTTAAGAGCCTTGCGCTCTACCGACTGAGCTAGACGGGCTCGTTGGTAATTGTTTGGCATTCTATCTAACTGAAAAACAATTCTTTTATTACAACAACTGATCATAGTCAGCATCCCTGTTTACAACAACAGTGACTCCAGTAATTACAACAGTGATAAAATGGCTAGAACAATTGCAATGCAAAATCAAAAATTTGAATCTACAAGACAGAGAAAAGGAAATGGAAAATGACTTTTCTCATTGTTAAGTCTAACAACCTGGCAGTCTGCTAAGGTTCTTGGACCTTGTGTAGATTCATCCTGGAAAACTCTCCATTCTCACTCACTTCTGCTTCAGTTTGTCCCTTGTCTGAAAAACTCAGCAGCAAAAGTTCGGTATAAAAGCTCTGGTCCAAGACGTATATAACAATATAAAGAAGCACTTTTCATGAAACTTAATGATGTCAAAATCAAGGTGTACTTTCATGCTTAAAATGAAATTACGGCGCCTCATGACTAAAAGCAGGCATAAATAGAAAGCACAATCAGCTTAAAAGCGGGTCGGATTTATTGGTAAATCAGTTGGAAAAGTACTTGAGATCAAGAAGTTAGGGCCCATTTGGTTTTATTTCTAGAGTCATTTTCAATTTCTAACTATTTTTAAAAGTTGAAAAATTAGTTATAAATTTAAAATGAAAATAAAAATACGTTTGGATGATTTGTTGGAAAGTAATGATTAAAATATGTATAGAATTGAAAAGCTGGTTGATTTATATTTTTTTATGTTTAAGAATATTTATTTTTTAAAAATATATGTATATTTTATTAATTTTAAAATAATAATTTATACTTTATATCAAATTAATTTTGAATTTAATTGATGTAATAATAGGATGATATAGTAGGTTTAAAAGGAGTTTGAAAATATAAATATAAATAGTTTGAGTGAAAATAGAGAGAAAGTAATGCTTTTTAATTTTTATTTCTGGATGAAAATGAAAAAGGCTTGTGGAAATAAAACCAAACAAGCCATTAGAAAGCCGGTAGGACAGTAAGGGCCCATTTGGTTTTATTTCCAGAGCCATTTCCAATTTTTAGCTATTTTAAAAGTTGAAAAATTAATTATAGATTTGAAATAGAAATGAAAATGTGTTTAGATAATTTGTTGGAAAATGATTATTAAAATATATATAAAATTGAAAAGATGGTTGATTTATATTTTTTTATATTTAAGAATATTTATTTTTTAAAAATATATGTATATTTTATTAATTTTAAAATAATAGTTGATACTTTATGTCAAGTAAATTTGAATTTGATTGATGTGATAATAAGATGATATGGTAGGTTTAGAAGGAATTTGAAAATGAAAATATAAATAGTTTGAGTGAAAATAAAGAGAAATTGATAGTTTTTAATTTTTATTTCTAAATAAAAATGAAAATGTCTCGTGAAAATAGAACCAAATAGGACGTAAACAACTTTAGTATAGGTATTAAAGCATACTATTAACATAGATGGAGGGAATCCCACTACTGTACTATTCAAAGCATATTATTGATATAGAGTATGTTTAGCTATTACCTTTTCAAAGACTTCTTTGTAGTACCGGTATCCCTATATAACAAATAGCACTTGATCAGTAAAGGGCTCGCGAGATAAGCATAAAGAAGTCCATATAATGGAAGAAGTCCACTATGCAAGAGAGTAGTATTGTTCACTTGTGACAAATTACCTTGTTGGTCCCATAGATAGAATCACAGTATGTGAATACTGATGCAAAGTTGCTTTGGCTTTTTTGTCCAACAAAGTGATGGTAATCATGGAAAACGGCTCCTCCATAAAACGGGATGTACTTTAAAGGATTCCACGTGAAATCATACCTGAATAACAAGAAAATGAAACATTCCACAGAGCCCATTAAGCCAATTCTTGCCAGGGAGAAAAGAATGATGAATAGATCAGAAAACGGTTCAACAGAATCATGTGGATAAAGGGATTCATCCAAATACTTCAAGAGTTCATGGAATTTGTGCATACCCACTGTGAGTCTCAATGGCTTCCATTTGCCTCAAAATCATCCACAGCCAGAAGGTGACCATATGCCCAGGAGCAATCAGTGGACCAAGAAATGAGCATAATCCGAGGATTATGATTTCAGCCCAGTGTGCGTAAGGGGCTGCAAATCCAATAGGAGCAGTATATTCATGGTGAACTCGGTGGATCTTCTCATAGCCCCATTTTTTGTGGAGCAATCTATGCAGCCAATAGTTCGCGTAGTCCTCAACAAGAAAGTATACCAACAGCTGCCAGAAGATCTCTGAGCCAGACGGGAGTGGCAAACTTGTTCGAATTCCAATCATCTGCATGCATATAGATAATCCTCATGTCTTTGAAACTATAAACATATCACAGAACATCAGAAGAATAAAAGTCATTCAAGATATGAAACAATCCAAAAGGAAAACAAAAACCATGAGGAACAGAACATTAATATCTCAGGTTCAAGAATTTGAGTTATTCAACTCTTCAAGAATCATCTTTCTGAGGACAATTCTATTCAAGTTATAGATAAATTAGACAACATATAACGAAGCAATAGAGCTGCTGCATGCATTCATTCATTTGATTGCTAGTTCTTTTCCAATAATGAAAATGACAACCAAATTCATCGTCAAACATGGAAGTCGAGCCACTTCGCGCATTTGATGGAAAATTCTGTCCTTATAAAAGAATGTTTCGCATTGTGAGAGATGGAAAATGATATCCGACCGTCGACTCCTCCAAATTGATGTCCCAAACAACCATGCAAAATTTCAACCTCAACTAATATAAAAAATTTACATTTCTCATTCTCTCTTAGCATCAATCATTTATCCAAAAGAACAAGGATCCACAAAATCAAACCCTCAATTTACAATTTCAATTAATAAAACATGAAAGCCAACTACATGATCAAATACATCATTCCCCAGAACCAATAATGCATGGAAAAAAGCTCTGCAAATCAAGCCCAAATTTTTTTCTTTTCTTTTTCATCAAATAAACATTAGTTAAAATTCCAGCACGCATGCGAAAACTATCTTGGAAGTTTGAGTCAAAATAATATATCAAAAACACATACCTTAACGACAGGATAAGAAAAGATCTGGAGAGGCCCAACAGCAATAACAAACGTTACGATGACCTTTTTATAGCAATCCAACATATCCACGAACGAGTTCTTGATTTTGGACTGAATCTTGTACCTGTCTATCTTCTTGGAACGCATGAGCTCCATGATCACGTATGGCAATGGCAGAACTGTGTAGAAAATGAACAAGAAAAACGTGTTGTGGCAGTACAGAAGATAGTCAGATTTTTGGGCCGAGTATTTGAACCATAATGTCTCCGAAAATGTCAGGTTTCTTCCCAGAGAAGCCTCTGCTTCTTGAAGGGTTTGATATGGCAACATTCTTGTGCTTTTGTATCTCTCTCTATATCTGAGTCGGGTGTGGAATATAGAGAGAGAATGGAGAAGAAGAGGAAGAAAATGTGCTCAGATGAAGATTGTCAGTAGATTAACAGTTGAAAAAGGAAGAACAAGAAGAAGATACTTACGGTTAAGCGAATAAGGGGGGCTTCCTCTTGTTATTGTTCAACAATTCATCCTCATAAATTATCTACTAAAAATTATTGGGACAAGTTTGATTGGCACTCATATATTTATGGTTTAAATCTTGAAAAATTGTGTCCAAATCACAATTTAACGACGCCTATGATACAATATTGATTATCCTAAAAAATCACAATTCAGTAGTTTTCTGTTATTGAGAGTATCTTGTAGTGGTATTATTAATAATTTATAATTTAGTTAAATAAATATCCAATGAAATATTTTAATTTAATAAGAAAGCGATACCTATTTATCATCAGTTTAATGTGACTTATAATAAGAGGACATAATCATATTGTTAATAATGATTGCACATTTCTAAACTTTTTCAAAATCTACATATCCATTGAATTTCATCTTGAATGGAATTAAACGGTGAAATGTGAAGATGATGGAAGATAAATGCATGAACAACACCTAGATTAAACATGTTGAATGAATTTATAGGAATATGATTTCAAATTATATCTATACATATATATATAATGAATTTATCATACAATTATCAATTCACATGTTTTATTCTAATTTAATATTTTTATTATATATCCCATTTGATGAAAGATATCGTCACATTCAATCAAATGAAAAAATACGTACATCACTTGGAAAGAGTAAGAGGACAATTTCAACAATATTGCTTTTCAATTTTTTTGATACAAAGTGTCAAAAATGAAAATATACACACCACTTGAGGGAAATGGAATAAAAAGGACAATTTCAACAATGTTGCTTTTCAATTATTTGGAGATAGGGATGGCAATTTAACCCGTTACGTGCAGATATTCATCTGCTAAGGACCGATGAATTTAGAAATTTTAGTTGTTGATCGGGTATGGGGAATACCCACTTTGATCATGGAGAAGAGGAGGCGGGTATCGCATAACTCTTTCTCCACCCAAACCTGCCTGAATAGATACGCAATTGCAATTTGGAGATTGGGTATGGGGAATCACCGCCTCCACCTCCACCACTGCCTCCATATTTCATAAATCTTTGTGTGTGTATAAATTTATGTTGATTTAATTAATTTTATAATTTATACTAAATAACTATTTAATTCTCAATGTTGTATTTTATTTATTTTATCAAAATAATGATGTGTGAATTATTTACTTTAAATTAAAATAATGTGATAAGCAAAATATTAAGTTTCAATTTCAATTGTAATCAATAACAACACAAGCAATATATATTTTTTATTTGTAATTTTTTTTATAGGATTTTTTTACTTATTATGCACAATTCTAAATAATTCATCTAAATATATATAATTTAAAAATATATATTAACTAAGACAACACAAATTTAAAGATTTAAAATTAATAAAATACATGCATATTCTATTATAATTAAATAGAATTTTTAAAAATCAAATCAACTGGGTAAAGAGCCATTACATGCCAAGCTAAAAAGGAAAAAGGGTGAAAACTCTTTCGCTTGCCAAAATAGCCAATCGTTTGCAAAATAGTGGTTGATTCAGACTTTTACGATTTAATTTAATAATGCAAATAATTGAAGATCAAATAGAGTAACAAAATGATTGATGCAACTCTTTATGATTTGAATTATATTTAATTGGATTAATCCTATTTTTCTTTTGATAATCTTAGATTGCATTTAATTTAAGTGAATTTATAATTGTAGACTTTTCAAATTAATTATAATTTCCATTTAATATATTTAAAAAATAAAATGATAAATGGGGAATGGAGAATATCAGTAAAAGAGCCCCCATACATTGGATGTGGAGATGGATACAAAGGTTTCCTCTCCATTGGATATGGAGGCGGGGATGGAGATTGATTTGGAAAATGAGAATGAGGACATGGACCAATAATCCCCTACTTGACCCACCCCATTGCCATCTCTATTTGCAGACAAAATCAAAAATAAAATAATATTCGTCACTTAAAAGAATAAGAGGACAATTTGAATAATGTCGCATTTCAATTGTATGGAGAAAAAGATATTGATTGATTGATATTTAGGAGTGGCAACTTTCGTTCCAATAAAATAATTCGATGCTAATTTGATATGAAAAGGTTGAATTTCGAATTGATTCATTTGGGTCCAAATGTAATAAGCTCGACACAATTATGAAGCCAAGGAAAAGAAAAAAAAAAGAGTTGGATTTGATCGAGTTTCAAGTTTTACGAATAATTCAAATTTTAATTTTGGATCAAACTCAAACCAATTAGAATTGATCTAACTTAATCCAAAGTAATCAAATAAAAATTAAAATTTTTTGGCTAATATTATACTTCTGTGGTGCACATTAGGAATGATAATTTGAAAATAGATATTTCATTTTATTTTCTCATATTGGTAAAGCCTAGTTAAGAATAAGAATAAAAATAAAAATGTTAAAAATAATTATTTTAAATTAGGTTAGTAAATTAGGTTGAGCATATTTGGCTTAGTGGGTTGACCTAATGGATGTCAAATTTCACAATACCTAAGCCTAACTTGATTTTTGTTGGGCAATTTTAAATTGTCATTAGATTAACGGATTCAAGTTGGCTAAATCAATGTTATACTTCCACTTCAATCAAATACAAACCTATCTGATCTAGTTTTGGCACTTGGGCGGGTTGAGTGGGTTTTCCCTAAACCCGAACATGCTCCATGCTTAAAAAAGTATCTTAAAATCCACTCCCCGAATTTTAGATTTGAAAATCCTAACATGTCCCACACTAAATATGCAAAACTCACACCCACTCCACTCCACTCCACTCCATACCTTACCTATCAATTTTTTTAAAAAAACAAATGTTTAACTAATCATAATTTGATAAGTCAACTTAATCTCATAAAGTTGATATAAAATAGTGCAATTAACATGACAAATATTCAAATATAATTGATGAAAAACTAAAATGCAAAAAAAAAACAATCAATCATAAAAATATATAAAATATTATATATTATAATTATATAAGTATTAGGAGTGGAATACAATAGGTTTGTCTTAAATGCAATCCTATGATGCTCCACATGAAATTCATTTCAAAACTCACGCGTCCTATGCGGAGCGAGTTTTCAACCCGCCCCATATAGAGTGGAGTGGGGTAGATTTCCATGAATAGGATTGAAATTACTAAGTTTAATTTGATCCACATAAATTGCTACCCTGTCGATGTTGCAATAATTTATTTAAGAGGAGATTTTTATTGATTTTATTGTATATGAATAGCCCAAAATTTGATTTTGGATCACCAACAACCCATACCCACTTGATCAACCCAACCTAACTCGAAGTAATTAAATAAAAATTTAATATTTTTTTTGTTAATATTATACTTCTATTATGCTCATTAGGAATGGCAATTTAAAAATAGACATTTCATTTTATTTTTTCATATTAGCAAAGGCTAGTTAAAGAAATAAATAACAATATTAAAAATATTATTTTAAATTAGGTTAGCAATTGGGTTGAGCAAATTTGGTTGGTGGGTTGATTTGATGGACAACATATTTTATTAGATCCAAACCTAAACTGATTCAGGTTGTACATTCTCAAATTGTCATCAAATTAAATTTAATTTAAATTAAATAAATTAATATTATACCTCCACTTTAATTCAATATGAATTCATGTGACCATATGAATTACCACCCTATTGATGTTGCAAGAATTTGTTTAAGAGAAGACCTTTATTGATTTCATTGTATAGTTATTAAGTTGCCACATTATATGAAAAAGAACATAGTGTCTCATGTAATGGAAGAGATGAAAATAGGTATAAAACTTCTACTATATTAATATTCCAAATTTTAGTGTGAAAAATAAACTATAAAATCATATTATTTAAATGGAGCAAGTAGTCTCTTAATTTTAAACACTTTTATACATAAGCCAAATTTACGTTAATGGAAGTGTTTTGGACATCAAACAAGATCTCATTGGCTCATAACTCCATGAGATTGGAAGAATATATAATTTTTCATGCATCGATTAAAATAAAGAATCTAAAAATGCACAAAAAAGTTAATTCACGTGATTCTACCATGTTATTTATAAATTTGCCATTTTGGAATGTCTGAAGAAAAACGAACACTTCCTTGATTCACAATAACTATTAGGGGCTTGTTTGCTTGGATTGATTAGGTGTAATACATACCTAATCTGGCTTCTTTTAATGTTTGTTTCAGTTGATAAAAATCCATGATAAATGTTAAACCCAATATTATTTATTGTTACTTTTGGAAAATAGATCAAGGGGAGAATGCCTGATTTGGTGTTATTAGAATTATAAAAATCAAATAGGATCTATTTTTTTTAATTTTATTTCTAATTAAATCTTGTTCCTAAGAATTATAAAAATCAAATTAATTGAATTATTAAAATAGTTGTTAAAAAAATGATGGAAGATCACCTATTTAACTTTATGGCAAATTGACATAAGTAAGACAAAAATATCATTCAACTAAAAAATGTGAATATTAACTTTTAAAAAGAGGAGGGAAAATAAGCACAACAATTGCAATGGATAAAACTCAATAGTAAAATATATAGAAAAAAATGTCTCATACATTGAAACGAACCAAGACTAGTCTAGAAAAATTATCAAATGAGCAAGCAAAACTAAATAAATCAAGTCAATATTTAGTACTTTATTTTAATACAAACTAGAGATATTGTACTACCTATTTAGACTAAATAATTTTAGGATAATAATTAATTTTTATATCCACACAAATCAAAGTTTTTTTAAACTATACTAGATCAATTCGAGTAATTTAAGTATATTAATTAACATGGTTCGTTTTAATTAAATCTTTCCTGTCCCCATATTTGTTTGACTAAATCAGCTTTAACTTTAAAAGTCATTTATTGTTTTTGTAAATAACCAACGAATAACACTTTTTATAAAGAATAAAAATTCAAAAACACAAAAACCATTATACACATTTATAAATAGTCGATAGACAAAAATTTTCCTAAACAATAAAAAACTATATATATCAAACACTTTCTTTGTATATACTTTCTAATATAGATTTGTTTGAATAAATTGAATTTAAGTTTAAAATACCATTCAACGTATTTATTAAAAAAAATCAATAAAACCCTTTATAAAAAATTAAAATTTGATCAAATCGATCCAATTATAGTCAAACATTACTTCATCCCACATTATATAATATAGATAAACATACGTATATTGTTCTCTTTCTATATAAATATACATATACTTTTATCTCGATCTTACGTTATATAATTATAGATGAACCCCTCTCACCACATATATTCGTACAATTAATTTATTTTGTTATTCATTCAAGGGTATATAAGTATTTTCAACTACGTACTTTTGCACGGGATGATTAAGGACCATAGAAGCTAAAACTTAAATATGTGCACATTTTAGTCATTTGTGTCCCAATGATAAAAAGAAAGGACAAAGTGTTAATAAACTTAACACACATCGATTTCCATTTGTTATTTAAATAAAGTGAGCTGAAAACTAGGAATATATGTCCACAAACGGTCGAGACTGGACACTTTAAGATATTATTTGGTACAAATAAAATACTAATTAGAGTTTTATTATGTAGGTTTTAGGTAGGTTTTAATATTTAGGTGGGACAATTAAGGCTATAAGTTGGCCAAACAAAATTTAATATGCTCAAAAGTTAGGGTGTTTAGGTCTTAGAAAATATTCCGATGAACATTTGTAATTATACTAGTTATTAAATTGTAACTCAATATAGAATTTTCTCAGCACGCTACACGTAAGGTTAGCTCATTCATCTATTGTTTTTATTGTGGATTTTTGAGCGAGATAATAAATACAAGGAGCCTTCAAGAGAAAAACTAAAAATGCTGTCCAATTGCCAAGTGCATTGGTTATTTTGGGCTTTTTATAACCAATAACCAACACCTATTTTTTGAACTTAAAAAGAACAATTATTTTTACACTTCAAAAGAATGCCCATAGTAGGAAAAGAATTGTTTATGATTTGCTTGAGTTAGAAGACCTACAAAGAGCTCAACTGTACCAAATTAAAAAAAAAAAAAAAACTATACTAAAATCAATTAGTATAAAAGGATGATGAAAAGAAATTATTGAGTAACTTAGTAAAACAAACATAACTGCTTTAAATGACACAATACTAAATGTATACACTATTTGCTAGCGGTTAAAAAATTTTCAAAGGCCCAACATGTTGGCATACAATGAGCTGTTGTACCTAATCTTTCATCATATTGGGAGAATACATTTCGCTATATTAGGGGTTTATGTGTGACCAAAACAAAGATAATTTCACGGCCTAATATATGATGGAATAGAATCAAAATCCACCAACACATGCTTTTATCAAGTTATTTAATTTGCCATTTCAGATACTTCACTAGCTATTATATGGTGCCTTAGATTTAGATTCAAATTCAAATCTAACACATGTTTCTATTAAGTTAATTTGCCATTTATGAACATCTTAAGAAAGAATCAACACCCTATTAATCCACAGCAACTATTAATACACTATGAAACATATACAATTTCAGAGACATTGCCATTCTTTCAAGCCTATTCACCAATATTCATCGACACTGATCATTTTCAAATTTAGAAGCTACAACTTTGAGGCCAAAGTTCATATAAGTTTTTCAATTTGAATCTTCTATTTCAATATGCTTGTCATCTCCTATTCCATATTGTGTGTATATTACTGAGTGTACTATTGAAATATGAGATAAAATATGTATTATCATAGAGGATCCAAAATAGTTTAACCCTGATAACATGTTGAAAAGCAAACTTTTATTTTCCTGAATCTGTCTCCCTTCAGCATATTCATGGCTCGGCATCAGGTTGTCTATCAGGCAAAGAAGCTTGAAATTCCGGCAATGCATTGCAGGAATCGTATATTGCACGCAAAGTGGGGAAGTTGGACTGCAGAAACAATCAAAATTCCAGTATGAAACACAATTAAGGTGAAAAGAAGAAGATGGATTGAGAGCACTTGGGAAAAAATTAGGAGAGGATTTACCATATCAACATTAAACCTCTTTGCAGCTACAGCAATTTGAGGGGCCAAAAATATGTCAGCCTGCATATAGTAGCAACCGTCTCGTTTTATCAGAACTTTTATGCATGGTCTTGTTTATATTTTATGCAAGTAACCAAAATATGAAAGCCAAGATATGACAGAGGTCTTTCCACATAAGACTCATCATATGAAATATTCCTAAAAACTAATCTTTCAGTCTTCTTGGTCCATTTGTTTCTCTAGAATTACACGAGTGTCCACACCACTTGGCTGTTCAGCTCCCTCTGAGAGGCACATACTGCCAAAGTTTTGCCTTTAGCCAAGCCCAAACTCAAAGTGGATTCTGGGCAGCTCATGAATTTTGATCAAATGACTACATTGAATACAAATGGCTGTTGTCAGCCTGGAAAAACTTGGCTTGTAGGATATTAAGGATGTCTCAGAAACTACAGATTGGACATGTAACCATGGTTCTCAAAAAAAACTGTAAATTGCAGTCGAATAGGTTGAAAGAACAAGAAAGTTACCAAATAAACTTTTTCTCCAGTAGCATATGTGCCGGCACAATCTTTCAGTAGCTTCTCAAGAGCTGGATAAAATTCAGGGGTGTTTTCAGTAGCAAAATAATTTATAACCAATAGAAAATGCTTAATATAATTAGCAATCATAATTTATGTAAAAACGTGGTTAAAAACATTGAACTCTCCAAGTTGACATATATGGAAGCCCTTTTATTGGAAAGCGTTTGATGAGAGCTTATGTAATTATGATTTTATATAATGTAGTTCAAAGAACTTCACCAAGGAAGCCCTTTTCTATATGGAACCGCACCCATGTATCTCGCTCATCGGAACCCACTTTTTGCTCGATAGATTTCTGCCACATTGGTGAACAACATTAGAGTATTAGCACACAGGTGATATAATTAGAATGTTATTGACTAGTTTCAGACAATATGCATCAAAAACTGACCAGCAGCGTTAACATGTGAAGGGGCTGTATGCTGGAAGACACAATACTTGCAGCCTGTGACAAATTGTAATTTCAGAAAGACAGCTATGATTTTGGCAGATTGCATATAAAGTTGCAGTTTGGTCTTTGCTATCAATTTGCTTGATAAAGCTATACAGCTAAGGCATCATTTAAAATGAGAGACAAGTGAATAGTCCCATTCCGAAATGGAATTTTATTTTATTTTATTTTATTTCCTTTTTTTTTTTTAATTGAACAAAAGGCAGAGGAATGCAACTTAGCAACCCTCCTTGGGCACAACCAAAAATCTCCCAACACTGCGAAATGTCCAGTTTAAGCTATAACTACTACCCAAAATGAGAGGTTGTCACCACAACCCACCGAAGTGCCAAACAAACTAAACCCCTCTACCACATAGATGAATAGTTCACAAACTACTGTTGCGAACAAGTTCAAACCCGTGAAATTGAATTGCTTTTCTTAACTCATGCACCTTACATGGGATGCTGCAAGGAAATTTCATCTATGCAGAATTATGAAAACTTGCAGCAAGACATGGATTATTTTGAACACCGAAGCTGAGTTCGGAAAGTGAAACCAATTAAGAGAGCATTTCATAAGGATACAATTGGATTCAAGTCATTAATAATCTCTTCAGGATTGGTTACTCTTAACAGTACCCCCATACGTACGCTTCTGCAACAGGGAAAAACTACTATGGATCTGACCTGGAGATTGATTGCTCTTAGCTGAGGATCAGCTGGCAGAAGTGCATTCTGAGGATACTTCTCTTCTAAATACTAGTATGAAAGAAAAAAGATTTGCATACTAATCTTTGTTATTGTCTTTGATATCAGAAGCAAAGAGGAAATAATCACCAACTTTAAGTTGAACAAGGAAACCAACCAGTAAAATTGCATATGAATCTGAAACAATTAAATCTCCATCAACCAAAACTGGGACATATTGAAGAGGATTTAATATCTCAAACTCTGCAAGCCAAACGTAAATCCAATAAGACCTTGATATCATGAAAACAAGATGACTGTAGGAGCATAAAACTATGGTTCCACGCTTCTTTACCTTTCAAGATGCATAAATTATAAGTTCTTAGACAAATTGAGTATGAACTTAATTATACCCATGAGGATTTCCCAGTCTTATATGCATTCTACGACCAACTATTTCTTGGGACGAGAAAATTAGCCACCTCATGGCACAGCTAATCATAAATGATAAACCGAAAATTAGCTGCAAAAAGGACCTTTTCAGCTCCATCATTTCTCAATTGAACCAGAAAAGTGGTCCCTTGGATATTCTCTATCCTATAAATCAAGTAGTCACCCAACGTGCCAATTTTTCTCATTCCAGCAATTGCATAATTAGTTTAGTCCTCTCAATCTTCTTTGACACATAAAAATCATCAGTTTAGGATTCAGTTTTCAAACTGGACCAAAACTTAAAATAGCCTACTCGTACCCTCTAACTATTGATCAAAACTAATAAATCTACTAATATCACAACTTTTCAAGAACATCAATATCACCCAAAAAAGAAAAAATACTAAATTAGTAAATTTGTAAAAACCTGGAGTAAACTGCTCCCCTTTGGCAAGATTGACAGCTTTGTACTCGTAAGACAGCCCTAAGAACCCAGAAAAATGAACAACCCTTTATCAAACACTATTCACACAAATAAACAGCATAGGATCAAAACCCCCCCCACCCCCCCATCCAAAAAGTAATTAAACAAAAAAATAAAAATAAAAACTTGAAGAACACAAGAAAAAGCACAGGCCAATGTTCTCTGACCAAAAACAAAAACCAATAAACTAAAACAACAACAACAACAACAAAATCTTGATGAGTATAATATGAAAGAATCTAAGGGCACAGCAATCAAGATCAAATAAAGAAGAAGAAAAATAAACCTTTAAGATTCAAAGCAAAGCGCACACGCCAAGAGCAAGAGCTCTGCCAGTAAGAGTAGAGGACAAGCTTGGGAGCTGACGAAGAATCAACTGGGTTATGTATCTGCAGTTGTTATTACCCGGGATTTAAATTTATTACAACTTTCCAATGAAATAATTTATGATTTTGAGGCCATGTGTAGGAAAGAGAAGTAAGCGGAGAATTGACAAACCTGCTTCTTGGATTCCATAATTGATGGAGATGAAGAACTTTAGCTGAAACGCAGAATGCCTGATCAGGTGCACCTGAAGTTACGGACGCTCAATTGTTATCTATTGGAAGATTTTTGTTTTTCCTTTCCTTTTTAAAATTAGTACACTCTTCAGTTTTGACTGTACCCGTTCACCCCTTAATTATACAACACATCTCACCTAACCCTCAAATTAAAAAGACACCTTTTGATTTGATGGATTGAATTTTGTGAATGGAAAGTGTACGGTTTTGTTTTCAAAGTTTTTTTTTATTTTTTTTAAATAAAAATAAAAAATTATTACATTTACCTTTATTTTTACAAAAAATTTTATTTTTAATATATTTTTTTAAATGCACTATTAGACTCTCTTTTCATATTTATTTTTTATTTTCTCCTTATCATATTTGTACAATTCTTAATATAAAAATATTATATTTTTTAAATATAACTCATTTTCAACTCTACATAATTATTACATTTTAAACAAAATTTTCAAACAAAATTTTATTTTTAAAAACATATTTATAACTAATTTTTCACTATTTTTTTCACAAGAAAATGAAAATATCTCCAAAAAAAAAAGCCTCAAGTCAATTCAACATGTTTTAAAAGTTTATTTTTATTTTCATGTATTTTCAAAAATTAAAAAAATATTTATAATTTAAAAATAAAAAAATAAAATCATAAATGGATGTTTTGTTGAAAAGTAATTATTAGAGTATGTATAAGTTGAAAAATTAGTTAATTTATACTTAGAGTAAATGATCATTTTATATTTAGTAAATAATGATTAAGAGTGTGTGTGTGTGTGTGTGTGAGAGAGAGAGAGAGAGAGAGAGAGAATAAATGATTAAAATAGTCTTATATGTTATTTTTAAAATATTAACTTAAATATAATTATATTTTGTTAGATGTTTCTATATATGTATTGTATATTTATTGTAAATACAATTAATACTGTATAAGAACATTTATATGTTTTACATAAAAATTCTCATTTATGATAATATATATTAGATACTTATTCATAAAATAGTAGTGTATAGTATGACATTAGTGCGGGCCATATTCACAATATATATAATTAAAAATATATAAAGATGAACAAATGCATTTAACATTTAGAATACTATTATCATTAATCCTTTATATATGTAAACACATTTGTAGATATATACATATTGATATATTACTTTGTACACATATATATTTGAATATCTATTACATTAATCTCGTATATATATACATATATAGAATAAGATATATCTTGTATTCATAATTTTTAATATATAAAATCAATATAGATTTAATATTACTTTTCAATCGTGAACACCTATATTTATTTAATTTATACCTCTTTCAATTTGAGTCATAAAAAATTCTCTTATTTTTTTTAATAGAGCAAAACTATGAATTCAAATACATTTAATTTCCTAAGTTTGTCATCCTTTAGTCCTCATCATATTTGGTACCCCACGTTGTCATTTTTAATTGATTCTAATCTTTTATAATCCATTACTTTTTAATATAGAATTTTCCATGTGAAGATAATGAGCTTTGAAGATATTATTATTCATGATATGAAATAGCCCAATATGCCTAGTTTACTAACACTCAATCAGGTAAGAGATATGATGTGTGATGATCCAATTAACTATCAGGCCCAACTCATTAATAATCGACTGGGTGATCGACTAGGCCTAAGCCCTTATTGGACCGTTATGTCGACACAAGTATCAAAACCATGTGCAGTTGACTTGAGTGCGGTAGATTGAGGAAGACCTTTGAATTCAATAAAGTTCCATCACCTCGATTAGAATATGCACAAATGACTCACAAATGGGAATACATCCCAACCTTAAAAAGTTGATTAGAGCAGTCTTAAGCAACTCCACGCCACCAATCACAATCACAGTGAATTCGTTGTATCCACCACTCTATCGCATTAAATGCTCTAACAGATGGTGTGCCTCCATATTAATGATACGTGCCACCTCCTATACCACCCTTCTATAGCACCAGAGTAGTGCACGCCTCTTTCATACCACCATGTCCTATAAAGTTGGAGGATGCGCTGCTTAGAATAGTATACAAAATGGAGAAGACATAAAGGTCTTCAAGTGAGGACAAAGGCATTCTTTGTATAAACAAGGGCATCATTGGCATATCCATCTCTCTAGAAAGGTTATAAATACTCCATTGTCATCCTTCAACAAAAGTATGTTCATTATTACTTAAAGCTCTTACTCTGCCATTTTGTCTTTTGGTCAATTAAGTATTAATCTGAATATCAGAGTACCTTAGCCGAGGCACCTCAACTAGCCTAACGTGTGCTGTTAGTTGTAGAATTCAACCCGACTTCACATAAACACTCTCTTTCGACCTCCCTCCTGGTTGATTGCATTGGATCAAAGCCTGGAATACTACCAAACAGATCATACCATCACCAATTATCATCAATACATTTACTTGAGTTTGAGATTTTCTAGAATTTTAGTCCCTTAAATTATAATTAATTATAATCAATCCACATATATTAATTGTAATTAATCCACATCTACAAACTCCACTAATAATAACTAAAGTACACGTTTGATTGAGAATGTAAGTAGTAATAGAGATTTGAATAAAAAGAGATACAATAAAATTAAATAATTTATTAGTTTGTTTGATATTGAAAACTGATTTTACTATTAAATGCCACTAAATTTTACATGAATAATATCATATGCATTTTTGGTATGTAGGATTAGTTATTTAAATGACAAGAATGTACTTGAATAAAACCCTCATCACTTTCATGGACCTTACACGAGAAAAAAAAATTTAAAAAAAGAGAGGGCAATTAAGGAAGCAAAATTGTAATAAAGGGCACCTACAACCTACTACTTGAATGGCACACAATTGCGTGAATAGTGTTGGGCTTTGGATTAATTGTGAATCAGCTTGCATTCTCATATTGCCTATAAAAGCAACACATTAAATGGGAATAGAAAACTATATTGGGCTAATAAGTCATATCAAATGTGTTCAAAGAGTTTGAGGTTAGAACTAAATTTGTTAAAAACTTACAAGGATAGTAACTAATTTTTTTAAAAAAGCTAAAGGCAATGTTTGGTTATATTTTTTGTGTGATTTTAATATGTATCTTGGAATAATAAATATTGAAAATATGAAAATTGTATTGAGGAATATAATGGATTTTTGCTTATGTTTTTGGTAATAGTTAAAAATTAATTTTGGAAAGTTTTGGTATATTTATTTATATTTTGAGGGGAGACTTTTTTACTATACCAACCAAATTAATATTTTTTTATTGATTTTTTGAGGTAAAAGGAAAATTAAGTGATTTTTTTATTGTTAGAAAAGTAATAATATATATAATGTATATATAATATATGTGTGCATATATTAAAAATTGGGAAAGTTTTAAAGAATAATAAATTATAGGAGAAAATATTTTGGAAGAGTTTTTTTTAGTAATTTGAAGAAAAAATAAAGGTATGTTTGGTTATATTTCTTCGAAACAATTTTATTTTAAGGAAACATAACCAAATAATCTCTAAATTAATGGGATTGAAATTGAATTAATATAAAATAAAGTACCGAAATGTAATGTTCCGATATATTGAATCCCGCCGCGCAGCACCTATATAAAATGTAGGGTTTAAAGATCTTACCCAAATAAACCCCAAAACGTCTCTTGGGGACTAGGGTTTAAGAAACGGTTGAAGTGTAAAGCGATCAAGATTTCTCTTCAAACAATCCGAAGCCTGAATTCCTCTATCCATAGAAATGGCTTTCTGGGGTGAGCCCCTCTGCTCTCGCCCCTCCCCCTTTCACTTGATTGTGTGCAATCTCAAGATTGTGTGTTTTTTGGTCCCTTTATATGAAAATTCAATAATTCTGATATCGTCCAAGTCTGATACTGTGTCTTTTTTTAAAGTTATTTGCGAATTGGAATGCATTCAATTTCTGTGTCCTTTCCATTTTATGGGCTGAACAGATTTTTCTTTCTTTCTTTCTTTCTTATTTTTTTATTGATTTCAATTTGTTGCTGTGTTGAAGGTGTTGAGGTGAAACCCGGAAAGCCTATTACTCATTTTTGTGAGAAGGCTAGAGGGCGGCTCCGTATCTCCCAGGTACTGTTTTTAGATAACTGGGAAAGCAAATCAACATTTAAATTTTGTTTTCTTTGCATTTAAATGGGAATAACGTTATCTTGTTTATTATATCATGCTTTGTCTTCTACTGCTAGTAAACTAGGGATATAATGCACATTGGGTTTTGGTGAAATTTCAATCTGGTATAGAAAGAGTTTTCAACTTTTTGAGTGGTTGTGCTTGTGCTTGTGCTATCTGTTAAGAAGAGCTTTCATGGGGATCAAGATTTGGGATATCAATGATGGGAGAAAATAGTTCACTTATCTGGCTTTAAATTTGTTATTCTCCGTTTAAATTGTTATTAAATTTTATAGGGTTTCATCATTGTAGCGTATGTTGTGATTAATTGTTTAGGCAACACTGGCAATTGGTGATGCTACCAAGAAAAGTATAGTACAATGTAATGTGAGTAAAAGAAGTCCAGTTTTGCTCTGCGTTTTGCTGCCCAACCAAACAGAGTCATGCCATTTAGATTTGGAATTTGAGGAGGCAGATGATGTGGTATTCTCCGTTATTGGCCCTCGAAGTGTCTACCTCACTGGTTATTATCTCTCTCAACATCAGCAGTCCATTCCCCACAGTGATACGTATCCTTTTTACTTATTCATTCTCTTTAATTCTTATGATGACCTTTCTATGATTTCCTTTCTGTTTTACCTTTAGCGACCACTTGTTACTATTTATATTTGAAAATGCAGCCGTGGGTCCTTTCAAGTTATGCAGATTTCCCTTGGTGGGAAATTGTCACTTTATTATTCTCAATTTTATATCTAGTTTACGTGTTCGGAATTCTAGGTTTCCTTTACTTTGACTCAATAGAGAATCATATGGTGTAGATATTGAAAACACCCAGTCAGATGGATCTAGCTCTTGTAGTGATGATGATAAATATGAGGACAGTTTCATTGATGATGGTGAATTGCAAATTGATTCACCATCACCTGTTTCAAGAAGCAAAGGTATTTCATGCTACTTCTTTCTTTTATTACAACCGGATGCTTGAGTGGATATTATAAATGTAATTTGTCGAAGTTCTAATGTATATGAATTCGTATTTTTTAGGAATATGCATAAAATATCCCATTTAAAGAACCTCGTCATAATAAAGTGCTATGATTCCAAAATATCTGGCTTACTTAGTCCTATCTTGTTGCCTCCAATCTTGCTAAATTTTTGAACAATATGCACTTTCTTGGTCCTTTTTTAGGGTTATGTTATTGTTCATCATCTACAAGAGGCCATTAATAATTCAATATTACCCTGATACTTCACTTTATGATCTGAACTATGCATGTTTATTGAAGTGATGGTAGAGACTATGCCAGAAAAAGATAAGCTGAAGGACAAAAAGGCTTATGGTAAACGACTTAAGAAGAAATTCCAAGTAGTTGACTCAGATAGTGATGCTAATTCACATGAAAGTGAAGATGAAGATGGCTACCTTTTATCTGTATTAAAGAGTAAAAGAGCTGCAGAGACAACTTTGACCGATGCTGGAGAAAATCTGTGAGTCTCATCTATCAATGGGCTACATAACTACTTGCTTCCTTTGGTAAACCACTCTTACATTCATCTTACTTGCCAACTATTGCTTTCTGATTTCCTGGGGTGTTATCAGTGCAAAAGCAAAAAAGAGAAGAAAGGAATGTTCTAAGGAGGAGAAAGCCTGTGACATTGAGAAGGACAAGGATCATTTTGTTCGCAAAGAAGATAAGGAGCATGAAGTTGAAGCCTCCAAAAATCTGTAAGAACGTTATTTTTTTGGGCCTATTAATTATGGGCTGTTCAGTGTTGCATCTTTATGCTCATTTAGAGAGAAGATGCGCAAGTCTCTGGTCCGATGGCAATTCTTTCATTAACCCTAATGAGCTTGCATCCTATAATACATACTCAAGCAGGGAAAATCAAGATAATCATATGGTGCCTTCTCCAGAATCCTGCTCCAGGAATCGTGAAAAATCAAAGAAGAGAAGGAAAGAACTTCAGTTGGAAGGTACATGCACAGAAGGAATTGACAAATTTCAGAATGTTGCTAAAGATGATAAATTCGAGCAGGATTTGCTCCATGCTGACAGCACGATGAAGGATCTGCCAGCAGCAAATGAAGATGACAAACAACAGATTCATAAGTTAGTATTGCTCCTTGTCCACTCTTTCTTATTTGAGGTTTTGTTGACAAACAAGGTCACCTGCTGCTCCCGTCCCCCACTTATCCATCAATGAATGTGGATAAGTTTGAGCAGCAGCAGTAATTACTTGAAATTTTTCAGCTTTTAAAAGTCCAGTAATGTGGTTTTATAACAAAATTTTCTACTTGCAGCAATGATGGCATAAAC
>JACGDI010005331.1:357716-370894 GCA_014898725.1 Jacaranda copaia | reverse complement strand
TCATCATCCTTCCATCTTCATTCAGGTGATGAAGGAATTATTGATGGATGGAACGTTGGCATTGAGGGTAGTTAATTTTTAATATATTCTTGATTCCTTACTACGTTCGCATCTCTTCTTTTCTTCACATAAAAATGCTTACTTCTACAGCTATAACCATGATTTTAAACCTTTAACATGTGATATGCTCAGGTATGCATGTCGGAGACAAGAGGAGACTCATAATCCCACCATCAATGGGGTATGCTCTGACTTTCTCAAAAAGCATAATATAAAACTGTCATCTCTCCATGTCTCATTTTCCTAAATTCCCTTAGTGTAAATATCAAATTTTCATATGTGCAGCTTTGGAAAGCATGGATCTGGAGAAAGTGTTCCACCAAACTCATGGCTTGTGTATGATGTTGAATTGGTTGGTGTTCGTAAATGATCTCACCCTTTTTGTCTGGCTATGTTTTTTGTTCAAAGTCGTTTCTTCCAATTTGTTGCCCTTGAAGTCTTCGAAGAGACAAGAATTGAAGCAGAAGACCATGAATGGTGTGCTAAAGCTAAAGGTGTAGCCTTGAAATAGTCAAGTACTCCCCCTTCCTACCCCCCTTATATATATATATATATATTTTAAAAAGGAGGAGAAAAAAAGTAAAAACAATGTTCCTTAATGACACTGAATCAACATACTTGGTGCATATTTGCACAGATATTCTCAAGTCTGCTCCTTCCAATCTACCCAGTGTTGTCCTTGTCTTCAATCTAAATCATAAATTTTTTATGCATGTTATGAAAGCCATAGCAGTGTTGGAAATTGAGACAATTCAAGAAATTTAAGTAGGATTTCATTTTTTGAGGGATTGATGCATTATATTTTGCATTATAAATGTTGGTAAATCTTTTGTTCCCATCAAGTTGCTTATTTTGATAAATTTTTATGTGCATTCATAGAAATTGGAAGAGAAGATTTTAAATAAAAATTCAAGGGGATGAGAGAGATCCCAAATACTATGAGATGCATTTTCTTAATTTATTGGGTTGGATATATCCCTGTCCAATGCAACTTGAACTTAATTGGCCAATGATCATTTTCCCCTTCTAAAAACCGCCATTCTCCCCTAATTTATTTTCCACAACATTAGGTAGAGATGGGAATGGGTTTGGGTTTCTTCTCGAATTTTATTGAGTTAGTTGGGGGCAAGTTTTGAATTATAAATTGATATTGAGTTCTAGTTCTTAGACTTGAACTTAAATTGAACTCGATTTGTTATAATATTATATATGTGATTTTACTCCACCTTGCCTGAAATTCATATTAAAACTCACACTGCCCTATGTGAAGTGAGTTTTCAAGCAACTCCTTACAAAGCGGAGTGGGGCAGATATTTATAGGTAGAATTGAAATTGCTAGGCCAAATTCAATCCACATGAATTGCTACCCTATTGATGTTGCAATAATTTACTTAAGAGAAGATCTTTATTAATTTTATTGTATATGAATAACTGAATTTTGATTTTGGATCATCAACAATCCAAACTCACTTGAACGAACCCAATCTAACCCGAAATAAGCAAATAAAAATCTAATATTTTTTGTTAATATTGTACTTCTATTATGCTCATGAGGAATGACAATTTAAAAATAGACATTTCATTTTATGTTCTCATATTAGTAAAGGCTAGTTAAAGAAATAAATAAAAATATTAAAAATAATTATTTTAAAATTATGTTAGCAATTGAGTTGAGCGGATTTAGTTTGTGGGTCGATATGATGGACTCATATTTCACCATATCCGAATCTAACTTGATTCAGGTTGGTCATCTTCAAATTATCATCAAATTAAATTTAATTCTGATTGAATAAATTAATATTATATTTCAACTTCAATTCCATATGAATTCATGCGACCCACCTCAAGCACCGCCCCATTGATGTTGCAAGAATTCATTTAAGAGAAGAACTTTATTAATTTCAATGTATAGTTATTGAGTTGCCACATTAAATGAAAAAGAGCATAATGTCTCATGTAATGGAAGAGATGAAAATAGGTATAAAACTTCTACGTTATTAATATTCCAAATTTTAGTGTGAAAAATAGACTATAAAATCATATTATTTTAATTAAACAAACATTTTTATACGTAAGCCAAATTTACGTTGATGAAAGCGTTGTGGACATCAAACAAGATCTAATAGGCTCATAACTCCATGAGATTGGAAGAACCTATAATTTTATGGAAAATTCACATAAATAAGACAAAAATATCAATCAAACTAAAAAATGTGAATATTAACTTTTAAATAAAGGAGAGAAAATAAGCACAACAATAGCAATGGATAAAGCTCAATAGTAAAATATATAGAAAAAATTGTCTCATACATTGAAAAGAATCAAGACTAGTCTAGAAAAATTATCAAATGAGCAAGCAAAACTAAATAAATCAAGTCAATATTTAGTACTTTATTTTAATGCAAACTAGAGATATTGTACTACCTATTTAGACTAAGTAATTTTAGGATAATAATTTGAATTAATTTTTATATCCACACAAATCATAGTTTTTTTTTAAACTATATTCTATGAATTCGAGTAATTTAAGGATGTTAATTAAAATGGTTCGTTTTAATTAAATCTTACTCATCCAAATATTCGTTTGACTAAATCAATTTTAATTTAAAAACTCAATACATTTATAAATAGTCAATCAACAAAAATTTTCCTTCTTTGTATATATTATATAATATAGATTTGTTTGAATAAATTGAAATTAAATTTAAAATATTATTCAATGTATTTATTTAAAGAAAAAACATCAATAAAACCCTTTATAAAAAATAAAAAATTCAAAAAAATTAAAATTTGATCAAATCAATCCAATTATAATCAAACATCACTTAATCCTGCATTATATAATATAGATAAACATACATTTATTTTTCTCGTTATATATAAATATACATATACATTTATCATGATCTTATATTATATATGTTAACCCTTTGATGATTTATATTATTTTGATTATAACAAAATTGCTCTCCTAGATTTATGCATTGAAAGAATGAATATTTTTCCATATTATTTGCTGAAATTTGTTTACACAATATCTATAGGAATCTGCTACATGCTGGAATTTACCTTCCATAGATAAAAGATCTCATGAAGATTCTAGTTTAATTTTCATCCTTATAACTTAGGAAAGAAATTATATCATGCTGAAATCAATTAATTCATCCATTGTTTAAGGAATTAATGCATGATTACCAAAATTATTTTTGTTCCCTTATTTAACTGCAACGGATGCTTACCTTAATAAGAGTTTATAGTAGTTGGACATATGAATATAAAAGTGAAATCATGCATCATTTTTAAGTGTGAATCACTAAGTTGCGAGAGAACTTTATGAAATGTTTTGTGGAGTTTTGCGACACTCTCATACACGTTTTGCATTTAACTATTGCTAATTCCTTCTTCTACATGTGTTTTCGATGGACCTTATGGTGAAGAAGGTTAAGTGGAGTTTGCCTTAGATGGATCTTGGGGAGACGAGGACAAGACAGTCTGTCTTGAAGGACCTAGTGGTTAAGAGGGACAGGAACCGTATCTGCTCTCGAGGGACCCATGAAGTGAATAAATCAGCACTTAGTTGCTCTAAGAACCTCCAGATGAAGAAACCAATTGGACAGTACTGTCTGAAATTTTCTGCAGTGTTCTTGATTTTGGTTTGAAATAAGAGAATAGAACTTGCCATACGGAGTGGCAACAATTTGCACATCAATTCGCAGATGAAGTGAATCTAGTAGAAGTTCCTCCAAACTTGTTCACAAGCAGTTGGTTTCATAGTACTCTGGAATTTGTCTCATTTCATCTGAGATTATGGTTTAGCTCTTTACGAAGAGCTAGTTTTTCACCCTATTAGGGTGTTTCCGATCATTTACTTTTTATTACTGTCAAATTACTGTTATTATCTATAAAAACATTCTCATACATTTATTAATTTAACAAGTTTAAAATCCTAAGGTGAAAGCTTAGATATATGATATAGGCTTGCCAAACCTCTATAAATACCGGTGTCTATGTACTTTCATTTTTACTATTTTTCTTATCATTGATCTGACTGGTATTTTAACTGATACTTACAAATTCCATTCAGTAACTAAAACTGTTTTTCTATAAAAGACTTAAACAGTTTTGAAAGGGTAAAAACTATTTTGACTGATTAACTTCCAATGCATTAAAACTCTTTTAGCCTAATTCACCCCCTCTTAAGCATATAATCACTCACAATATAATATAGATAACTCTCTCTCTCACCACATATATTCGTCCAATTAATTTATTTTGTTATTAATTCAAGGGTATATATGTATTTTCAACTAGATGCTTTTGCACGGGATGATTAAGGACCATAGAAGCTAAAACTTAAATATGTGCACATTTTAGTCATTTGTGTCCCAATGATAAAAAGAAAGGACAAAGTGTTAATAAAATTAACACACATCTATTTCCATTTGTTATTTAAATAGACTGAGCTGAAAACTTGGAATATACGTCCACAGACGGTCGAGACTGGACGATTTACAATATTATTTGGTACAAATAAATTACTACTAATTAAAGTTTTATTATGTAGGTTTTTGGTAGGTTTTAATATTTAGGCGGGACAATTAAAGCTATAAGTTGAATAAATGAGTGATTTTCCTAAGTTTCTTGATTTTTTCTGTTGGCCAAACAAAATTTAATATCCTCAAAAGTTAGGGTGTTCTGGTCTTAGAAAATATTCCAATGAACAATTGCAATTATACTAATTATTAAATTATAACTCAATATAGAATTTCTCAGCACACCACATGTAAAATTAGCTCATTCATCTTCTATTTTATTGTGAATTCTCAAGTGAGATAATAAATTCAAGGAACCTTCAAAAAAAATAAAAAATAAAAATGCTATTCAATTGCCAAGTGCAATGGTAATTCTAGGCTTTTATAACCAATAATCACAATGCCCGTGGAAAGAAAACGTTTGCTTATGATTGGTTGAGTTAGAAGACTTACAAAGAGCTCAACTGTACCAATTATTAAAAAAAAAAAAAAAATCAAAAGTTAAACTTGAAACAACGATTCATTGAAAAAAAATCAATACTAAAATCGGCTAGAATAAAAGGATAATCAAAGGAAATTATTGAGTAACTTAGTAAAACAAACACAATTGATATCTCCAATATTATCTTTGAAAAATAATTTTACACCATCTGTTGGAGGTTGAAGAATTCTCAAAGGCGCAATATGTTCGCATCCAATAAGCTATTGTGCCTAATCTTTCATCAGATTGGGAGAATACATTTCCCTCTATTAGGGTTTATGTCCTTAAGGTAGTTCCTCTTGCTTCCAAAGCTAATTTACCTATTAAATCAAATAAGAATCTAATGGGCCACTAGATATAATTCATGGGCTGTTATATGATACATAAGATTCAAATTCGAATCTAACACATACTTTTATCAAATTATTTAATTTGCCATTTAAGATATTTCACGGGCTATTATATGGTGCATTAGATTCAAATTCGAATCTAACACATGTTTATATTAAGTTAGCTATGTTTCTAGTAAGTTAATTTGCCATTGAAGAACATCTTAAGAAAGAATAAAAACCCTGTTGATCCACAACAACTAGTAAAACATTATGAAACATGTTCAATGTCAAAGACATTGCCATTCTTTCAAGCATATTCACTAATATTCATCATCGATAATCATTTTCAAATTTAGAAGCTACAACTTTGAAGTCGGAGTTCATATAAGTTTTTTAGTTTGCATTTTGTATTTCCATACACGTGTCATCTCCTATTTCATATTATGTGAATATATACACTAATTGTACTATTGAAATAGGAGATAAAATATGTATTGTCATAGAGGATCCACAGTAGTTTAACCTTGATAAGATGTTGAAAAGCAAACTTTTATTTTCCTGAATCTGTCTCCCTTCAGCATATTCATGGCTCGACATCAGGTTGTCTATCAGGCAAAGAAGCTTGGAATTCCGGCAATGCATTGCAGGAATCATATATTGCACGCAAAGTGGGGATGTTGGACTGCAGAAACAATCAAAATTTCAGTATGAAACACAATTAAGGTGAAAAGAAGAAGATGGACTGAGAGCACTTGGGAAAGAATTGGGAGAGGATTTACCATATCAACATTAAACCTCTTTGCAGTTATAGCAATTTGAGGGGCCAAATATATGTCAGCCTGCAGAGAGTAGCAACCGTCTCATTTTATTAGAACTTTTATGCATGGTCAAGTAACCAAAATATGAAAGCCAAAATATGACAGAGTTCTTTCCGCATAAGACTCATCATACGAAATATTCCGAAAAACTAATCTTTCGTTCTTATTTTCGCCTTTGTTTCTCTAGAATTACATGATTGTCCACACCACTTGGCTGTTCGGCTCCCTCTCTGAGAGGCCTATACTGCCAAAGTTTTGCCTTTAGCCAAGCCCAAACTCAAAGTGGATTCTGAGCAGCTCATGCATTTTGATCAAATGACTACATTGAATAAAAACGGTTGTTGTCTGCCTGGAAAAACTTGTCTTGTAGGAGATTAAGGATGTCTCAGAAACTACAAATTGGACATGTAACCATAGTTCTCAACAAAACTGTAAATTGCAGTCGAATAGGTTGAAAGAACAAGAAAGTTACCAAATAAACTTTTTCTCCTGTAGCATATGTGCCGGCACAATCTTTCAGTAGCTTCTCAAGAGCTGGATAAAATTAAGGGGTCTTTTCAGTAGCATATAATTTATAACCGATAGAAAATGCTTCATATGATTAGCAATGTTAGTTTACGTAAAAACATGGTTAAACACGCTGAACTCTTCAAGTTGACCTATATAAAGCCCTTTTCTTGGAAAGGGTAATGAGAGCTTGTGTAATTATGATTTTATATAATGTAGTTCAAAGAACTTCACCCAGGAAGCCCCTTTCTATATGGAACTGCGCCTATGTATCTAGCTCGTCGGAACCCACTTTTTCTGTGATAAATTTCTGCCATATTGGTGAACAACATTAGAGTAGGTGATATGATTCTAATGGTATTGACTGATTTCAGACAATATGCATTAAAAACTGACCTGCAGAGTTAACATGTGAAGAGGTTGTATGCTGGAAGACACAATACTTGCAGCCTGTGACAAATTGTAATTTCAGAAAGACAGCTATGATTGTGGCAGATTGCATGTAAAGTTGCAGTTCAGTCTTTGGAATCAATATGTTTGATAAAGCTATACAGCTAAGGCATCATTTAAAATGAGAGACAAGTGAATAGTCGCATTCTGAAATGGAATTTTATTTTATTTTATTTCTTTTTTTGATTGGAGAAAAGGCAGAGAAGGAATGACCAACCCTTCTTCGGCGAGACCAGAAGTCCCCCACCACTGCAGAATGTACAGTTTAAGCGATAACTACTACCCAAAAGGTGAGGCCATCATCACAGCCCCCAAAGTGCCGAACAAACTAAAACCCTCTACCACAAAAGTGAATAGTTCACAGACTACTATTGCAAACAGGTGAGAGCCCATGAAATTGAATTGCTTTTCTTAATTCATGCACCTTACATGGGATGCCACAAGGAAAATGAAACATCTCTTTCATATTGCGAACACCAGAGCTGAGTTCGCAAAGTGAAACTAATTAAGAGAGCATTTCATAAGTATACAATCAGATTCAAGTCATTAATAACTTCTTCAAGGTTAGCTACTCTTAACACTACCTCCATACATAAGCTTCTGCAACAGGGAAAAACTACTATGGATCTGACCTGGAGATTGATTGCTCTTAACCGAGGATCAGCCGGCAGAAGTGCATTCTGAGGATACTTCTCTTCTAAATACTAGTAGGGAAAAAGAAAAAGATTTGCATACTAATTTGATTTCCGAAAGAAAGAGGAAATAATCACCAACTTTAAGTTGAATGAAGTAACCAACCAGTAAGATGGCATATGAATCTGAAACAGTTACATCTCCATCAACCAATACTGGGACAAAGTGAAGAGGATTTAATTTCTCAAACTCTGCAAGCCGAACACAGATCCAATAAGGCCTCGATATCATGATAACAAGATGATCTAGGAGCATAAAACTATGGTTCCCCACTTCTTTTCCTTTTAACATACATAAATTATAAGTTCTTAAAACAAACTGAGTGTGAAACCTAATTAAACTCATGAGGATTTCCCAGTCTTATATGCATTCCACCACCGACCACTTATTGGGACCAGAAAATTAGCCACCTCATAGCACAGTTTAATAAAAAATGACAATCAGCTGCAACAAGTACCTTTTCACCTCCATCATTTTTCAATTTAACTAGAAAATTAGTCCCCTGGATATTCTCTATCCTGTCGATCAAGATAGTCACTCAAAGTGCCAATTTTTCTTCTTTCCATCAATTATATATGTTAGTACTCTCAAATTCAATCTTCTTTGGTGCATATAAATCATCAGTTTAAGATTCACTTTTCAAATTATAAGACTAATAGCGTACTCATACCCTCTAACTAAACAAATCTACCAATATCATATAACTTTTTCAAGAATATCAGTATCACACAAAAACGAAAAATACTAAATTTGTAAGAACCTGGAGTAAACTGCTCCCCTTTGACAACATTGACAGCTCTGTACTCGTAAGAAAGTCCTAAGAACCCAGAAAAAGAACAACCCTTTATCAAACACTATTCACGTTTAGGATCAAACCCACCCCAATACCCAAGAAATAACTAAACAAAAAGGAAATAAAAACTTGGAGAACACAAGAAAATGCACAGGCCAATGTTCTCTGACCAAAAACAAGAACCAATAAACTAAAAAAGACATTCTTGATAAATATAATCTGAAAGGATTTGAGGGCACAACAATCAAGATCAAATAATGAAGAAAATAAATAAACCTTTAAGATTCAAAGCAAAGCGCACACGCCAAGAACAAGAGCTCTGCCAGTAAGAGTAGAGGACAAGCTTGGGAGCTGATGAAGAATCAACTGGGCTATGCATCTGCAGTTGTACTCATTGAACAACCATGTTATTACACAGGATTTAAATTTATTACAACCATAGGATCTTTCCAATGAAATAATTTATGATTTTGAGGCAGTGTGTAAGAGAGAGAAGTAAGGGGAGAATAGAAAAACCTGCTTCTTGGATTCCATAATTGATGGAGGTGAAGAACTTCAGCTGAAACACAGAATGTCTGAGTGACTGAGTCTCAATATTTATCTATTGGAAGAATTTTTTTTTTTCTTTTTTTAAGTTAGTACACATTTGAGTTTTGACTTTACCACTTAATTATACAACAAATCCCACCTACCTCCTTGAATTAAGAAGACACTTTTTGATATGAAGGAATGAATTTTATGAACGGCGAGAAAATGAAAAAAGTGACTTTATTACATAAGGTAAGTTATGTTTGGCATGTCAGCCTAATTAAATTTAATTGAATTGAGATTTTTTGATTCATTGTATTTATATTTTTAATAAATAATGATGAACCATACGAATGAAAAATAAAAAAGTAATTAAATGACTAAAATAGCCTTGTATGTTATTTTTTAAATATTAGCTTAAATATAATTATATCTTATTAAATGTTTTTGTGTATATGTTGGATATTTATTATAGATACAATCAATATCGTGTAGGAACATCTATATGTTTTATATAAAAATTTCCACTTACAATAATATATATTAGATACTTATTCATAAAATAGTAGTGTATAATATAATATTGATGCAGTTTATTTTCACAATATATATAATTAAATTATATAAATATAAATAAATTCATTTAACATTTAGAATGCTATTATCAAATCCTTTATATATGTAAATAAATTTGCAGACATATGTATGTTGATATATCATAATTTTTAATATATAAACTTAACATAGATTTAATAGTGCTTCTCAATCATGAACATCTATATTTATTCAATTTACCTCTTTAAATTTTGAATAATGAAAGATTCACTTTTTTTTCTTTTAAAAAGCAAAACTATGAATCCAAATTCTCATCATACTTTGTAACCTACATTCTTATTTTTAATTAAAAATTATTTTAATCTTTTATAATCCATTGTTTTATATAGAATATCCTATGCAAAGACAATAAACTTTGAAGATATTATTATTATTAATACGATTGTTTAAGTTTGAGTTTGAGATTTTCTAAAATTTTAGTCCCTTAAATTATAATTTCATTAATAATAACCGAAGAGTTCGAAGTTATAATTAAATTTGCTAAAAACTTACAACGATAGTAGCTATTTTTTTTTTTAAAAAAAAGCTAAATTAATTGGACTGAAATTGAATTAATAATAAAATAAAGACCGAAAATGTAATTATTCCTATATATTGAATCCCGCCGTTCAGCACCTGTATAAAAGGTGGGGTTTAAAGATCTTAAACGGATAAACCCCCAAAGGTGTCTCTCGCACTAGGGCTTAAGAAAAGGTTGAAGTGTAAAGCGCTCAAGATTGCTCTTCAAACAATCCGAAGCCTGAACTCCTCTGTGACTCTGTCCATAGAAATGGCTTTCTGGGGTGAGCCCTTCCGCTTTCGCCCGTTCCCCTTTCACTTGTTTGTATGCAATGTCAAGATTGTGTTTTTTGGTCCCTCTGTTCGAAAATTTGACAATTCCGATCTTGTTCAAGTCTGATTCTCTATCTTTTTTGAATCACCTATGAATTGGAACTATTTAGTTTCTGTGCCCGTTTTCTTGTTGCTGAACATTTTTTTTTCCTTATTGATTTTTCAATTTCTTGGTTGCGTTTCAGGTGTTGAGGTGAAACCCGGAAAGCCTATTACTCATTTCTGTGAAAAGGCTAGAGGACGGCTCCGCATCTCCCAGTTACTGTTTTTAGATAACTGGGAAAGCAAATCAAGATTTAAATTTTGTTTTCTTTGCATTTAAATGGGGATAATATTATCTTGTTTGTTGTATCTTGCTTGATCCTCTGCTGCTAGTAAAATAGGGACAAAATGCGCATTGGATTTGTGGTGAAAATCATTCTGTTAGAGAAAGAGTTTTTCACTTTTAAACGCTTGTGCTTGCATTATCTGTGAAGAAAAGCTTTCTTGGAGAACAGATTTGGGATTTTAGTGATGGAAAAAAGTACTTTACTTCTTATCTGGCTTTAAATTTGTTTACTCTGAATAATCTTTTATTATAATTTATATGGAGTTCATCATTGTAGTGTATGTTGCGATTAATTGTTTAGGCAACACTGGGAATTGGTGATGCTACCAAGAAAAGTATAGTACAATGTAATGTCGGTAAAAGAAGCCCCGTTTTGCTCTGTGTTTTGCTGCCCAGCCAAACAGAGTCGTGCCATTTAGATTTGGAATTTGAGGAGGCAGATGATGTGGTATTCTCTATTATTGGCCCTCGAAGTGTCTACCTCACTGGTTATTATGTCTCTCAACATCAGCAGTCCAATCCCCACAGAGATACGTATCCTTTTTGCATATTCATTCTCTTTAATTCTTATGACGCCCTTACTATGATTTCCTTTCTGTTTTACTTCAGCGACCACTAGTTATTATTTATATTTCAAAATGCTGCCGTGGGTCCCTTCAAGTGATGCAGATTTCTCTTGGTGGGAAACTGCCGCTTTATTATTCTCAAGTTTATATTTAGTTTACGTGTTCAGAATTCTAGGTTTCCTTTACTTTGACTCAATAGAGAATCATATGGGGTAGATATTGAAAACACCCGGTCAGAGGGGTCTAGTTATTGTAGTGGTGATGATAAATATGAGGACAGTTTCATTGATGATGGTGAATAACAAGTTGATTCACCATCACCTGTTTCAAGAAGCAAAGGTATGTTCTGCACTATCGTCACGCTAATTCTTCCTTTTATTACAACCTGATGCTTGAGTGGATATTGTAAATGTAATTTGTCGAAGTTCTAATGTATATGAATTCGTATTTTAGGAATATGCGTAAAATATCCTATTTAGAGAACCTCATGATAATATAATGCTGTGAATCCAAAAATATCTGGCTTACTTAGTCTTATCTTGTTGCCTCCAATCTTGCTAAATTTTTGAACAATATGCACTTTCTTGGTCCTTTTTTAGGGTTATGTTATTGTTCATCGTCTAGAAGAGGCCATCAATAATTCAATATTACCCTGATACTTCACTTTATGATCTGAACTATGCATGTTTATTGAAGTGATGGAAGAGACTATGCCAGAAAAAGATAAGCTGAAGGACAAAAAGGCTTATGGTAAACGACTTAAGAAGAAATTCCAAGTAGTTGACTCAGATAGTGATGCTAATTCACATGAAAGTGAAGATGAAGATGGCTACCTTTTATCTGCATTAAAGAGTAAAAGAGCTGCAGAGACAACTTTGACCGATGCTGGAGAAAATCTGTGAGTCTCATCTATCAATGGGCTACATAACTACTTGCTTCATTTTGTAAACCACTCTTACATTCATCTTACTTGCCAACTATTGCTTTCTGATTACTGGTGTGTTGTCAGTGCAAAAGCAAAAAAGAGAAGAAAGGAATGTTCTAAGGAGGAAAAAGCCTGTGATTTTGAGATTGACAAGGATCATTTTGTTCACAAAGAAGATAAGGAGCATGAAGTTGAAGCCTCCACAAATATGTAAGAATGTTATTTTTTGGGGCCTATTAGTGTTGCATCTTTATGCTCATTTATTGGTGAGATGCGCAAGTCTCTGATCCGATGGCAATTCTTGCTTAAACCCTGATTAGCTTGCATCCTATGTTACATACTCAAGCAGGGAAAATCAAGATAATCATATAGTGCCTCCTCCAGAATCGGGCTCCAGGAATTGTGAAAAATCAAAGAAGAGAAGGAAAGAACTTCAGTTGGAAGGGACATGAACAGAAGGAATTGACAAATTTCAAAATATTGCTAAAGATGATAAATTTGAGCAGGATTTTCTACATGCTGACAGCACGATGAAGGATCTGCCAGCAGCAAATGGAGATGACAAACAACAGATTCGTAAGTTAGTACTGCTCCTTGTCTGCTCTTTCTTTTTTGACGTTTTTGTTGACAAACAAGTTCTCCTGGTGCTCCCATCCCCCACCTATCCATCAATGAATGTGGATAAGTTTGAGCAGTGGCAGTAATTACTTGAAATTTTT
>JACGDI010005331.1:275877-331268 GCA_014898725.1 Jacaranda copaia | reverse complement strand
CAACTCAATCCACCGGACTTCCGGACCATTCCGCTCATAGCAGCATCAGATATATAATTATCGTGTTTATCGGGTAATCTGAAGCCCAACCCATAATTTTTGTGTTGTTTATTGGGTCAACACAATATTGACCCAACCCAAACCCAATAATATTGTGTCGGTTTGTGTTGTGTTGTCGTGTCTTGTTGTGTCAAAAATTGTCATCCCTAATTTCGATGAAACTTATCCGAATTTTGCATTTGAGCCAAGAAATATTAGGCTTAGATTATGTATAGATGTATAAACTTTTTAGTCAATCTGCTACACCATATTCATGTCGGCCAGTGATTGTAACTCCATATAACTTGCTTTCCAAATTGTGCACGACAACTCCTTATATGTTTTTAACTTGTATAATACATGATCTACATAATCTTAAGAACAGAATTGATGTGTATTTACAACCTTTAATTGAGGAGTTGAAGTTGTTTGGGGAGAGGGTGTAGAAACTTATCACATTTCTAAGAAGTAAAACTTTCAATTGAGGGCAACTCTTATGTAGACAATCAATGATTTTCCTACTTATGACATACTATCAAGTTGGATGACTATAGGAAAATTAGCATGTTCAATTTGCATAGAGCAAAATAAGTCATCTAGATTGAAGAATAGTGGAAAAGTGTCATGCTGTGATTGTCATTGTCAATTCTTGCCTACAGATCATATGTTTAGGATGAACAAAGATGCATTTTATAAAGGAAGGATTGAACAATCAGAGGCACCTCCTAGATTGACTAGTCAACAAATATGGGAGATGATTTATAATGTTCCCAAAATTACTGACTTGTTAGTAACTTCTAGTAAATTATCTGGATATGATATATCACATAATTGGGCAAAACAAAGTATATTCTAGGAGTTGCCGTTTTGGAATGATAACATGGTTCACCATAATTTAGATGTCATGCATATCGAGAAGAATATCTTTGAAAGCATGCTTAACACCATGATGGATGTCAAAAGTAAGACTAAGGATAATGAGAAAGCAAGATTTGACTTGGAGGACTACTGTAGGAGACTGAGGTTACATTTGAGACTTTAACTGGATGGGAAATACACAAAACCCAAAGCCTATTTCTCTTTAACTATAAACCAAAGATGGGAGTTATGTACTTGGTTAGATGATCTTAAAATTCCGGATGAGTATACTTCAAATTTGGCCAGAGGTTTTGAGAAAACAAAATTGAAATTATATGGGTTGAAGAATAATGTTTGCCATGTGTTTATGCAACGGTTGCTACCAAGTACCTTCAGTTTGTTACCACAACATGTGTGGAGGCCCTTAACTTCATTAAGTAGATTTTTTCGACAATTGTGCTCAACAAAATTATGTGAGGATAATTTATTGCAATTGGAAAAAAACCATTCTAGTTATCTTGTGTAAGTTGGAACACATTTTTCCACCAGGGTTTTTTGATTCAATGGAGCACTTGACAGTACACCTACCGTATGAGGCATTTGTTTGTGGCCTATATAATATAGATGGATGTATCTTTTTTAGAGATAAATAATCAATCTAATGTGTAAATACTACAAATATTTCATACATATTAACTATTTATAATTATATGTTTTCATTTTTTAGATTCTTACATGATTTAAAAGGCATGGTCAAAAATAGAACTAAAGTTGAGGGTTCTATATGTGAGGCATATCTAGCCCAGGAATCAACATATTTTTCATCATATCACTTCAAGTTTCACATTCAATCAAGGATTACATGAAGTAATCAAAATGAAAAAGAGAGATACAAGAATCAACAACCATGTACTATGGCAGGTTTTAATCAAACTAGACAGTCTGCTGGTAAATGTACTAGTAGATGGTTGACTAAAGTTAAGTTGAAAGCTACCTCATTGCAAGTTCTTTTAAATTGTGATAAAGTTGCACCTTTTCTTGAGTAAGCTTTTCAATTTAATATAAATTCATTTTTAATTAATAAGTTTCAATTGAAAAAAAGAAGACTAATGTTCAAACTCAATATATTTTAGGATGTATAAAGCATCCCTTCGATATTATTGGCCTTTCCTCAGCAACCTTCAAGTGGAACAATCTGTTGAGGATCATTTTGTAAATTCTTTCCAAAACTATGTAAGTTTATAAAAAATTAAAATAAATAAATCTCTTTGTTAACTAATAAAAAATATATTAATTATTCAATTCTTTGCTATTATTTATAAGTGCACACTCCATAAAATATGGTACAAAATCAATATTTAAAGGATACAACATGGGGTCCTATAAGACAAGTCAAAACATGGCGTCATTTTTTCGCTAACAGATATGTATTTCATATAGATTCATTGGCAAAGTATAGAAAGACATGTAATTCTGGAGTGTGTTTCAAAGGTGAAGGATTATTAGAATTTTACGAAAAACTAAAAGAAGTAATCCCACTAAAGTATCCAGGTGTACTTGAAAAGAAAGTTTTCCTCTTTAACTGTCATTGGTTCGATTCAATGTCTAACCAGGGTATCAAGATAAACAAAGAGTATGATATCATTGAGATCAAAGAAAATGAAAAACATACAAAGTTTGATCCTTTTATCATTGTTCAACATGCATCTCAAGTGTATTATATCTTTATCTTGGTGCTAAAATAGATAAAGTTCATTGGCGATTTGAGATCAAAATAAAACCAAGAAGTAGAGTGGATATTTGTCATACTGTGGAGGTAGCTTTACAAGAACAACCTACCACAGCCAATACAATTATTGATACCAATCCAACTAGCGACTTACTTGATTTTGATGGACCTTGTGAAGAAATAAATTTAGAAAACAATCAAGTGATGTGTGATGACTAAGAGTTGGAGGATGATGATGATGATGGTGCCCATGATGATGATGATTAGTTATTTTAATTTAATGTAGTGTAATGCGAATTTATGTAAAAACTCATTGTTGATATAATATATTGATTGCAATCTTTATGATTGTTTCTATATTATGATGGTGATTCATTTAATGCCATTTATCTATTATAATTTATATCATTAGTGTTTGTTATAGATGTCAAGTAATAGGAAGGGAAAAAATAAGACTAATCTTTTTAGCATAAGATCGAAGTCATGTATATGTCCATACACTCATCTAGATGCTGTATCGGGTAGTTCTTCATTACATACATCATCTATTTCCTCATCAATCCCATCTACACCGGCATCTACAGATATCAGGAGTATAGATATTACCAGAAGACCTTTATTCGGCCTCGAGGGAAAGAGTAATATTTTTTAATCTTTTTAATTATAGTAGTTTATAATGCTATTTGTACTACTAAATTATATTTTATCTTTATAATATATGTAGTAAATATTTTTGTGAAATAGGTTCTCCAATGAGTTATTATGTGCCTAGGAGATATGTATTATTATTAAAAGGCACTTACAAGAAGTGTGGAGATTATGGAAAAAGATTTCATAGGCAGCTGGGACAATGTGGTTTGGAGAGTTTGAAGTATCATATATATTTTTCTTAATTTGATTTGAAAATGGAAGAGTTCTCTAAGTGTTTTAAATTCTTTTATGTGCCCCCCCCCCAAAAAAAAAATTTGCTTGGTATGAACATAAGAGAGCATAAGTTCGCAAATATTAGAGCATCAAAGCTCAAAGATATTGAAAAAGAAGTTGCACCAAGTGCACCAATCCAAAAAGAAGCCTATTTGGATGGGATATGAAGTTTGGGTGGATTGATTGAAGAATGGGGCAAGGATGTATTACAAAGGATAAGTGCTCAAAATTAAGTGAATCAAGCATCAAATTTTGGTGGTTTGGGATTTTCACTTCATCAGGATGGTTGTATCTCACACTTATCACGCAGTATCAATATTTAATTTTAGTTATAATTGATTCTTAACAAATGTCTTTGGACGTAGGGGAAAGAACTTGGACACCAACCTAGACTTACAAAATCATTTAGGTGTACACATTTTGCATTAAATGAAACAGGTGATCGCATATGTGTCAATGAGCGTGCACAGAATACTTACGTAAGTAGTATATTATATAAAAACAACTAATTTAAAAGTTCAAATGTAATAATTTTTATCTCAGAAAGTTTAAATGTTATATATATGTTAATTTTTATGTTAGAAAGTTTAAATTTTTATGTATGCTAATCATCCTATGTACTTCATATATAAAATACGTTCAACAATTGATTGGAAGAGTTCTTTAGTCAATGTTCTAGCGATGGCGTCGAAAGTTCTTCGTTGCCCATGTCATCTCAATTTCAAGTGAAAGTTCAAAGTTATTAATTTATATTTTGTCTTATTTTCAAATTGAATTATTTGATTTTTATTAATTTGTGGTAATATTACTTATGTAGGTATGGAAAGATACTGTAGGCAGATAGAAGACGGGGTGGATCTATGGACTTGGAAGTGATGCTTCCTTTTCCTCAGGTTACTCATCTAGAGGACCTCCAAATGGACAGCCCTATGAAAATGAAAGGATTAATAAGTTGGAAGAAGAAATGGTGACGTTAATTGAAGAAAATATGATATTTAAGCAAAAATTCATGAATATGGAGGTGATGATGCAACAGATGTTGACATAGCAGAGTATGTATAACCCGTCACCATCAGTTCATCTTCATACATTGTCGTATTATCCACCTACAAATCTCTCATTCATGGCACCGAGCTCACACTTTCACTAGCCAAAGGTATCTCCTGCACCATCCTTATTTAGATCCCATAACGAACAACTACGAAGAAACGTAGATGATGAGAATGATGCTTGACTGGTTTATATGTATGAGTGTTTAGTTATATACTGCGCGAAGATAGTTACAATTTACATTTGAATACTTTTATGTTGTTGAATTTATGAATATTTTATTTAGTTGATGTTATATTTGGATTTTATGGAGGATATTGTTATTTTATCATTTGGTGGTTATAAATATTGTTGCATATGGTGTTGTTTAATTTATGAATATACTATTTGTTGATTACATATTTTTAATATTGGAAAAAATATAGCAAAATAAAAAAATAAAAATATTTTACGTCGGAAAAATTCTTCACAAACTAAGTTTTGCGACCGAAAAAATCCATTGCAAAATTATTCTTTTGCAATGGATTTTGCAATGAAAATCTGTCGTAAAAACTACAAATTTGCAATGGATTTTTTCGTTACAAATTTTTGATGGATTTTTCAATTGCAAATTTGTGATGCAAATATCCATTGCAAATAATGCAAATATGCCGCAAAAGTGATGCGACAAAATCTATCGCAAAATTTTGCAACCAATGTTTTTGCAATGAATTTTTTTGTCATAAAATTCGTTGCAAATAAATCCATCACAAATTCCAATTTGCGACGAATTTTTGTAAATAAAGAGACACGGCTCTCAGCCTTTAGGAATCCATGCCAACAAAGGGTAAACTAAACCTCTCTGTAAGCATAAGGAAATTCTTGGATTTCTTGCAACATGAGATTGAATGCCATAACTATTATTTGTATCTTACTTCTTATTGGTGCTGTTGGGAAATCTGCAAAGATAGGATTGCATGCTTGGTCAACCAATGCTATGGAGGGTCCTTTCAATCAAGCTACCTTGCGGCACCCTTCTCTTGATTTCCTGGTTGATGAAAGGTGGGAAGAATCACTGACGTCCCTATAGTTCTTGCTTGTACTGTAGTTTTAACTCTCTTTATTCAATCCCACTATAGCAAATTCCATCGACAAAAGCTAATTTTTTAGTAGTGGATAACAATCAATTCAATTTTTTCATGTCAATTCAATTCCAAATAGGAGTTAGATTTTGAACCTCTAAAAATTGATAGGATTATTAAATTGGCTCCAACAAAGATCTGGAACACTCAAATATAAATAATGACAAGAAAGAAAAGTTAAAAATAGAAATAAAGTACTAGAAAGGGTTAGGAAAACAAAATTAAAGAATCAATAAAGTAAATCGTAAATGTGACACCTATAGTTGTGTCTCATTTGACAAGTAGCCTGTCACGAAGATATTGAAGTATTGCAATTTGAGATGTATATGATATTTAAATTGAAGGATCAATTAGCCGCACATTAAATTTAGTTGGGTCAGATTGAACTAGCTCGATCCACATAACGAAAAGAATAAATTACAAGATTTTTAAATATTTTAGTAATATGTTGATACGGGCATAATTAATATCTTTTTTCTAATTATACCCACATTAAAGACCAATTTGAGAGCCAAAAAAAATTTTATTTACTCTTATACATTATGTATTTATATCCCACGCAAATATGAAGCTGCCTCCTTTGGCACGTCTGTACACCACGTGAAAGATATTGACATTGATAGACCTCGACTAAGAACTAAAGCCACTTTTTTTTTTTTTTAATAAAGGAATTTTCTAGATATATAATTAATGGAACAACTGTCATCGACCAATCAAAAATTTGCATCAATTTCACACGTCGATCGCTTAAAAGAAGTAGAAATATTTCCAATATATGCAACTGTGACAAGGACTAAAGTATACTTTATCTATTGAATGTCACCTTTTTCTTTTTTTATATTTAATGGGGAGAAGTACAATTTTAGCATACCACGTTTCTTGAGTGTTCAAGAAACTGAAATTTTCTAACTTAGCCACCTCTATTCTAGAAGCAATTAGAGATGAAACAAAACCAAGTTCTTGAAAATTAATGTCATGTTAGGAAACACTTTGCAATACAAGACTAATAATCTTCTGATGTTGTTTGTATATTATTTAAATTGGAGATAATTAGTTGTTGCAATTTAACCTACTTCCGAATTTTGATATTTGATGATTTAAAATTGTTTAATAGATCTTTTCAAGATTTTAGAGGGATTTATCAGATCATATCAAATGAAGTTTACACAGTCTGACAACATAATAGGTCTAACTGCAAAATCAAGGACAAGGTTAGGATCGTCGTAGAATCCCAGTTTAAATTATTCGACTTCTCACAACGCTAGTTTGTTTATGTTCTCATTTTAATTTTGATTTTTAATATTTTTATAAAAAAATTAGTTAGAGAAATTAAATTGAAAATAAGTTTGTGTTTGGATAGCATATTGGAAAAGTAATGGTTACATAGAGTTTAGTAGGTTGTAAGTGGAAAAAAATAGTAATAATGAAGAAAAAAGAAAAGATATATAAATTATCGAAAAAAGAAATGTAGATTATTAAAAAATGTGTTTTGAAATGAAAATAAGTTGGAATATAGATGAAAGTGATGATAAGTTGTTGATAATTCAAACTTTTTAAATAGTGAAAAACGTGAAAAGAAATTTAAAAACATAAACAAACTAGCTAGAGATTAAAAGAAGTTGTGGGATAAGTCAAAAGTCATTCTCAAATAACTTGGAATGATAAGAGTATATATCTTTATTACTACGGGGCTGTTTGAATTTATTTTCTGGAGGCATTTTTATTTTTTGGTAAAAAAAATAATAAAAAATTAGTTATAAATATATTTTTAAAAATAAAATATTATTTGGATATTTTATTTAAAATGTAATGATTATATAGGTTTGAAAATGAGTTGTATTTAGAAAATATAATGTTTTGTATTAAAAATCGTGCAAATACAAGTAGAAGAAAATAAAAAGTGAAAATAGAGAGAGATTGTAAGAGTTTGTTTGGAAGAATATTTTGAGAATAAAATATTTATGAAAATAGAGAAAAAGTTGATGACGCTCTATTTTCATATTCAATAAAAAATAAAAAATAGCCCAAAATACAAAAACTAATTGAGGTTGAAGGTATCAATCGAAGAACGTTGACATGTCTATTCCGTGGCATCTTCTGTAGCATCTTAGAAAGATGCCATGCATACATGATACGCTGTGAACAACCAAACATGTTAAATCGGATCAGCACAGAAAATGCCAATCTCAAATTGAGGGACAAAATCGTCTTTGACTCATTTTACCATATCATTTTTTTATTTTTTTATTTTTTTTTTAATTTTTGCATATACAACCCATTTATGCATACACTCACCTCCTCATATAAGAAAATTAAACTTCTCAACAAAGACGGAAGCAGGGGTAAAATATATCTTTATATATAAAATATATCTTTATATATATATGTATGTATCAAATTTTAATAATAATTCATTTAAAAGAAGAAATTATTTAATAGTAATTAAAAGTAATAAATTTTTAATTTTCATTCATTAACTTTTTAAAAACTTACTTTTATTATGAGCTTCAAATTAAAAATAATAATCTAAATTTATTGAATTGAATTTAATTTATTTTTAATTAAAGATGAAAATTAAAATCAATTGATGAAATTTTTTGCTATTTTATTTTTTAAAATCAAAATAAACTTTTGGACCCATATTTACAATCAAGTAATCAAGTGAGGACCATTAAGTTTACCCATTAGAACATTTCTATTTTTCTGTTTGAGAAAATGCTATGTGAGTTTAGCCACACAAATATTAAGAAACTTGCAAAACAACTAAAATTTTTTGTTTGTACTTTGATACAATTAAGATAAAGAGATACATGAAAATGAGTATTTAAAAATTTCCTTTTTGATATTTTTCTGTGTTGCAATAGCTACAAGTGGGAAAACTTTTTGAGCTATTAATATAATCAAGAACACACTTTGAAATAAGATGAAAAATAACTTTTCATTCGATTGTTTAACTACTTATATTGAGAAAAATATTACTAAAAATTTTGATATTGATTCAATTACTGATAAACTTTATGATATAAAAGAGCATCGCACTCAACTTTAATGAAATTTTAAATTTATAAATTATAAAAACTGAATATAAGGTTCTGTTCTCCTCCTTTTTTTCACAATATTTTTTAACTCCAAAAATACACCCAAAAAGTGTACACATTCTCCAATCATTCTCTCAAAACACAAAGTCTATGTTTGGTTACATTCTTCCAAAACAATTTTGTTCTGGGAGAATGAAACCAAACATGTGTCTTCTTTTTCTCCCAAAATGAGTTCCTAAAATGGCTAGACTGTTCTTGCAATTTAACTGACAAATAACGAAAAACCTCATATTCTTCACATCACAATCATTATATATATATATATATATATATTTACATATCACAATATTTTTTTACTATATCATAATAAAAAATACTACTAAAATCCATTTACACTTTCAAAATAAAACAAAGAGGCATTGATTTGATTGTTACAGTAGAGTTTATCTCCTCCCAAAATATAAACAAACATATTAAATTTTTTCAAAATAATTTTCTTACTATTTTCAAATCATAAATATACATCACATTTCCCGATACAAATTTTTACATTTTCAAACCTCACTCCCAAAACATATAATGCAGAACACATAATTTGTAAACAAACATTACCAAAAATTTTCTATCCAAAAAATCCTTCCCAAAGCAATTTCAAAATATAAAACACCTACCTTACCCTACATATCACTTTCATCATCAAACTTAACAAAAAGTCAACTAATTTGATATTTTTAATAAAATTTGTCTCCTTCCAAAATACAAAAAAACAAACAACTCATTCTCAATTCCTTTTCTCTCTTTTTCCAAAACACAAAAAAAAAAAAAAAAATACTTGGTACATTCTTCAAAATTTTCTCCCAAAAACCCATTATCCCAAAATATTTTTCAAAAAATGTCCAAAACACAAGAAAGCAAAGCCTAAACTTATATGTTTTATAAAATTTGCCCTGGCCTTCTTCTCCACACTCTCATTTCTGGATCCTTCCCTAAGTCTCACTGTATTTTTTACTGTTATTTGTGGAATTAACTAGACACTTGTGAAAACTAAAAAGTCTTGGTCAATCAAACTGGAGCAAACACTAGCCCGCCATGTGAAAAGTGCAGAAAGGCTAAAAGTGTCACTTCGACCAAACTGGAATCAGTGCTAAAAAGTGAAGAAAGATTAAAAGTTGCACAAAAATCATATTTTTTTAGTAGAAGTCTTTAATTTTATTTTTTAACTGTTGGTAATGGAACTTGAATATTCTTCAAATAGATTGCCTTTATCTTTTTGTCTCATCAAATATTTTTCCTCATTATTTTACTAATCTTTTTCCAAGACCCTTTAATTAAGTAGTCTAAATAATTTATTTTATTCTCTATTTTATTTCTTATTTTATTTTATGAATACTAGCAATAGTATACGTGGTACCCACGTATATAAAATATTTTTTTCTTAGTAATATATGTTATGAATGGATGCGGGAGAAACAAATGACAGCTTTGGATGCATAAGTTTTTTGATTTTTTATCAAAATTTTGGGTACATAAGTAATTGTAGGAGAAACTATAAAAGCTTTTTAAATGTATATTGATAGCTATAGGATAAATAATAAGATTGTCTAGTACATGGGTGGTTAAAAAAATAATAGGAGTTATTTATAAGTAGAAGGGTAAATTTGGCAACTTAAAAATTGGTATCATAACTATCTCTGAAGCATAAATTTTCAATTTAATCCTCAATTTTATATTTTCAAGTCTATTTTAGAGAGTATTTAAGGGCAAATTTTGTAAATGTTCATTAGTAACTTCCATTTGTGAGACACAATTGCCTTCCTTTTGATAATAATATGGATACTAACAGTCTTTTGCATGCAATTATTGTGCGTATAAAATATTTTTGATAATCATATTACTTGTATACCAAAAATTAATATGCATCTAAAATATATATTTATAATTTGTATATAATTATGAAAATAGCATTTACACAAAGTAAACATTTCATAATCCATTATTAGATTAAAGAAAAAAATTAAATTACAAAATTATTGAGTTTAACTTTTAATAAGAGAAGTTTTTGAATAAATGGTGGTTATTTGGACATATAAATTTTTATTAAATATAAATTAAGCAAAAGGGCAAATTTGATATATTTGAAAATTGGTATCATAACTTCCATTTTAAACAAAAAATGCATTTCTTTTTATAACACATAGCATTTATTTACAAGCAATTTCTGCGTGCATAAAATATTTTTGAATAATCATACATATTACTTATATATATATATTCATATTTATTATATTAAAAATTAACATGCATCACAAAAACATATAATGTGTGTAGTTATGAAAATAGCACTCACCTAAAGTAAAATTTTTACAATTTATTATTAGATTAAAGAAAAAAATTAAAATAAGTAAATAGTGGAAGTTTTTAAATAAATGGTGGTTAATTATTTGTATATGTATATAAATATTTATTAAATATTATATAATTAAAAAGATAAATTTGATATATTAAAATTTGGTATCATAACTTCTATTTTAGACACAAAAATACTTTTCCTTTTATAATAGTATATATAGATATGACTTCAGTAGTCCTATGATGACTTTAAGGCATTTTTTCAGGCAGAAAATATGGAATAATTGCACAATCCTGGCAAAAGATTCTAAAGTGCGCTATTGTTGATCATGTGATAAATTTTATAGTCCCATAATTATATTTTTATAAATTTATAAAACTTTTCCAGCTTTTCTATAGGAAAAAGGAAAGAAAAAGAAAAAGAAAAGTTCCACATTCCGCGTATGGGAGTAAAAAGTGAGATGCAGAAGATCAAATTTTAATAATATATAAGATTAAAGTGTGTACTAAAAAAAAAAAGAATTAAAATAATTATAATATAATTAAAATAAGTAACTAATGCATCCTAAATTTTATTTCAATATTATTTATTTTTTCTCGCATGGGCCGCATGCCTTGAAAATGGTTTAATTATAAAATGGCTATATGCTTTATTGAGTTGGTCTTAATAATATTTAAGTATGATTTTTTTTATTTACTTACATATACATTAAAAATATGTTAAAAATTAAATTTTATATTTCGCATATATAAATGTGAGGATGTTATTAAATTAATTGATCACTTAGAAAAAAAATTTGGCCTGACAAACGGAAATGATTAAAATTAGTATATAAATTCTCGTGGTTTATTTGTTTGTATAATTTACAGTTTTTAAGATTGGATTTCTTTTTTTCCATTTTTTTCCCTTTCTTCTTCGTTGTCAAATTCATTTTAAATTATTAATACATTATTAATTTTGTTTTGTTGTATAATTCACCATTTTTAACAAATTTTTAACAAATTCATCATCACTATTAACAAGTTTTTTATCATCATTATTAAAAAATTATTAATTTCATTTTGTTATATAATTCATCACTTTTCAAATATCTTTTCTCATTAATTCATTATTGACAATAATACAACTTTTATAAAAATTTATAGTAAGACTTCAAAAATTTATATTTATATTTACACTCGATATTTCACATAAAACGATGAGAACTATATTATATTAAACATCATTCCTATTTGGTGTATTTAAAAACTCAAATAATTAACCCCTTATCCCAATAATAAAATAATATACATGTGATAAGAATAAATATTGGTATATGTATAGTAATGAAAGGAAAAAACAAAAAAAAAACCTAAAAAATGATATTATTCAATAAAATTTATAACTTTACACTATTTTGTTTTATGTCTCTCTACATGGAAGTCAACTATGTTACAATAAGAAATTTATACCTCATACTTAACTACTTAAAGAGATTAAAAAAAGAAAATATATAATGTGTAATTTTCCTCAAGTCTTCCCTCTTAAGTCAACAAGATATACTTAAACCATGTGGCCCATGTGTCCCTCACATTTTTTGTATCTATCATATTGATAGAGCATTACAATCTCAATGATTGATTTCATCTATTTTTTATGGGCCCAAAATTATTTTTATTTTAAAAGATAATATAAAACATTTTTATTCTCTCGCTCTCTCTCTCCATTACAATCTCAATGATTGATTTCACATGTCTTTTAAGGGCCTAAAATTACTTTTATTTTAAAAGCAAATACAAAATATTTTTATTCTCCCCCCCTCCACCTTTCTAATTTTACTTTTTTAATTTATTTTATTTATTTTTCTCTACTATTAAAGTTCAAACATCTTTTTTATTTATAATATACCCATGCAAATATGCAACCATTGCGGTTCTAACTCTTTACCCATCTTATTATGTGAGAATTTTATGTCATTGGACCACAAACTACTTAATTTTAAAATTCACACATTTAAAATCGTTGATTAGATTAGGGCTCGTTTGATTTTATTTTCAAAGCCCATTTTCACTTTTCTACTACTTCAGAATTCAAGCGCATTAATTTTTACATATTTTCATTTCTATTCTCAAAACACATTTTCAAAAAATATATATTTTCTCTTAATAATATATATATTCTCTTCATACTTTTATTATTACTATTTCTCTCCATTTATAATTTACTAAATTCTCTATAATTATTATTTTTTTAATAATTTATTCAACTATAAACCTATTACTAACTCATTTTCTCTTACTATTATTTCAAATTTCGAAATAAAAAAATGGAAATGGAAATATAAAGTACATAACCAAACGGGCTTTAATGTCCTTTTTCCACACCAAACGGACCCCATTACCCCATATATCAAACGACTCAAACCTAAGAATCTCCGACGTCGGCCCAAAGTTATCTATTTTTCACCCGACAAAAACCTACGCGCCATTCTTATTACCCCACTCCCCAGCACCCATAAAATACCCGGTTTGCGATTGTTCCAGATGATGACGCCGCCAATGACGCAATCAGCTGACATCAGCTCCGTCGGCAGCTACTTCTCTACGGTTGGCATCTCGAGGGCGCTGGCGTCACCCGCACATGGACGTAATAAACAGGCGACAGGGTGACGGGATCCCATGACGCCATGTAGGGGCTTTGATGATGATTCCTGGGGCTGAACTTGGCAAAATAGTACCTATAGGTCCTATACCCATGGGTAATGTAACGGTCTTATATTTTTAACTTAATAATATGCAAGTAATTTTATTCATATTTAAATTATTGGTTGTTTTTCGGTCCCATTTATATGTTACTCGTGTATATATATATATATATATATATTTATATTTTAAAAAATTTTTATCTAACTTTTAATTTTTGACTCTTACAAAAAAAAAAAATTATAACGAACTAATATCTTACAATAATACCTAAATACAACATAATGTATAACAAAAAACCTTCCTCAAATAGTGGCAACCTATGTTATCAAGTAATAAATAATTTATTGTACATATTTTTATGAATGTAATATCTTCTTCTACAAAGAAAATAATGTTTAAGTAATATTTAAATTTTTAATTCAAAAATTTTTGACAAATAATAAGATTTTAATTTAAACTTTTAAATGTAATGTACTGATTTTGAATGTTTAAGTTGTAAGTATTAAATTATAACGTTATTAATATGCTTTCAATTTAACAAATTTGTTGTATTTTTTTTAATTTTATTTAATTAACATTTTAATAACATTATGTAACTTGCAAAATGAATATTAATTTATCTTTTAAATATTAAAAAAATAAAAAATTATTATGAGTACCCGTGAATTATTTATTACTCATCCTCATGATTAATGGATCCACTATCTTATACTCAGTAAAAAAAAAATGAGTAAATTTATTTAACCCATCCTTATTTATTATTAGATTACCCGTGAGTACCCAATTGTTAGATGTAGCTGGGTCAAGCTATCTTTTATTTATTTTAAGCTCCCTATAATTTCCTTTTTTCATTTTTTAATGTCATCCCCACCCCCCCACCCCCCACCCCCCCGGCTTGCTACTTAAATGCATCTTGTTTGTTCATGATTGCAGCAAGGAAGGTTTCTCATTTGAAGTTGAATAGGGGGAGCCCAGGTTCTCTTTGCTATTTTCTTCTTCTTCTTCTTCTTATTATTATCATTAATCTTTGATTTGTTCTTTCAGCCCATAATATTCCCCCACACAGAAACACACTTCACTGTGTGTATTGCTGATTAATAGTTGTTTGTGCAAAATTTGAATTCAAACATTGAGGCTAGTCATGGTTAATAACTTGGTGGTTTTCTTATATGGAACTGAAGTGTGGTGTTTCTGAGTTGTTTCTTAAGTTGGTTGTAATATAAAAAAGATGCCTTTTTGCCCTTTGTTTCCTTCTTAAATCAAGAATGTAAACAGAACCATTTCTTGTTCTTGAATTGATTTTTCAGATTAATGTCTTCATTGTTTTATGTTTAGTGTCATCATCAGTGGTTCATCTTTTCCTGTTACTAAGGGAAGTGTTCCTAGGATTGAAGATGTTAAATTCTCAGTTTATGATGTAATATTTGTCTAATTAATGTGTGACATCTTTCTTGGCATTGGTTGTATAAAAAGACGAAAAAATAAAAAAATAGATGAAAGTAATTTGGGAAATTAAAAAGGCATTCTTTTTACGTTCTCAGTTGTAGGTTTCTAGAAGCTGCCCTCAGAGCAGAGGTTTGAATTCCAGTTATCATAGATTATATCAGGACTGGATTCCATGGATGTCAAGGTCATTAGTGGGATCCAGTTCTCAAGCCTTCCGGCCAGTTATGTCCGGCAGGAATCAGAGAGGCCGAAGCTGTCTGAAGTTGAGGATTGCAATAATGTTCCTATCGTCGACTTGGGTTGTGAAGATAGAAGCCTAATAATCAGACAAATAGGCGACGCCTGTCGAGAATATGGTTTCTTCCAGGTTAACTTAATGATGTCCAATGGTTGATTTGCGCTTGCAGCCTACGTGTTGGCTGTAACAGCAGCATTATATGTACTACGACCTTATGCATATTTAATTTTCTGTCGCCTTTTATGAGCGTGGTATCAGGTTATCAATCATGGAGTATCAAAGGAAGCAGTGGATAAAATCCTTGCTGTGGCTCACGAATTCTTTGATTTACCTGTGGAAGAAAAGATGAAACTGTACTCTGATGACCCCTCCAAAACGATGCGATTGTCGACGAGTTTTAATGTGAAGAAAGAGGCTGTTCATAACTGGAGGGATTATCTGAGGCTTCACTGTTACCCTATAGAGAAATACGCGCCTGAGTGGCCTTCTGTTCCATCTTCTTTCAAGTAAGCCTACTGTTTCTTACATGCTCGATGTTTTGGTCCGTAGTGACATTACAACATGTTATGTCGACGAAACTGCTAACTTGACAAAGCTATGCTACTCAACTGTCAAAAACAATGAAAATGAAAATATATTTGTGTTGAGGCTTAGACTATGTTTGGATCTTGGATTTCAGTTAAAAAAAAAAGGCAAAGGAAAAGCAAAATTTTTAAAAAAGTAGAGCAAGGAGTTACACCATTTGAAGTACCCACCCCTCCCCCCACCCCAAAATAAATAAATAAATAAGTATTTTCCTCTCTAAAATTCAACTTCTACCATGGTGTTAGATCTAAGTCATGGTTTGTCGAAGGCCTTGTTTAAATAGATTATGTCAGGGAATTTCTTGGCCTACTTGTAGAAAGAAAAAGAACCAGTTGAGTATAGTTTATGGGATTCGATCCATTGTTTTAGAGAACTTTGAGAATTGGAGTACATGTAAACCACAAGAGATGGACAGGCTGGGGTGTAAACTGATTGATCCGAACTAGAAATAGTTTGAAGCTTGAGCCTAACATAATTCTAGGAAGCTCGTTATTGTGCCCTTAAGCTTGGCTTGAGAGTAGAACTGTTAAGCTTGAGCTTGGCTAGTTTTGCCCGTGGCCTAAGTCTGTTCACAAGCTGCTCTATATAAAATATTTACCATATATCATGTTTTAATTAAATTGAAAGATGTAATTGAAACAGCAGGAATGAACTAGAAGTCTGCAAGGTGCCCTAGTAAACAATTCTTTAGTTGAATCAAAAGAATTTAATGCAAAAATGTTCATATTTATAGGGAAATTGTAAGCAGCTACTGCATGCAAGTTCGACAGCTTGGGTTCAGATTGCAGGAGGCCATATCGGAGAGCCTCGGATTAAACAAAGACAGCCTAAAGAATCTATTAGGGGAGCAAGGCCAACACATGGCCATCAATTATTATCCGGCTTGCCCAGAACCAGAGTTGACTTATGGCTTACCGGCACATACAGATCCGAATGCCCTCACCATTCTACTCCAAGATTTGCAAGTAGCTGGACTTAACGTCCTTAAGGATGGCAAATGGATTGCAGTAAAACCCCACCCAGATGCTTTCGTCATCAACATCGGTGATCAACTCGAGGTGAGCCACATATATTGTGCTATAAATTTATTTCAACATATGCAAAAATGTCCTTTTGTAGATCTGGGTCTATAAATTTATGAGATTGAACTGAAAAAAATGCATAAAGTTTGTCACTTTGCGTGTGGACCAACTTTGTTCCCATGAAGCCAAAGTATTTAATACAAAAAGGTATCTAATAATCTAGTAGAAGTTGTCTGAATAGAATAACTTATTTTAAAAATAAAATCCAACATATGATAAGTTCCAAAAATACTTTACAAGATGTAAGAATTTAAAAGATCTTTTGAATAAATTTAGCCAAATTTCCTCTAAAAGCTTGAAAAACAAATTATTAGTTTGTAAAGTGACTGCTAACTCCCTTTATAACTCGGCCCCTTTGGTTTAATTTTCATTTCCAATTTTTATTTTCATCATTTCTAAAATTTGAAAAATTAATTAGTAAAAATGAGTTGAAAATGATATTGAATTTGGATAAATTATTAAAAAAGTAATGGCTATGTTAGTTTTAATAGATTGTAAGTGAAAAGAGATATAAATAATTGAATAGAAAAAGAAAATATATAGATTATTTGGTAAAAATATATATATTATTAAGAGAAGATAATTTAAAAATGAAAATAAAAATGACGTTAGGTGAAAATGTGTAAAGAGTAATATGTTTCATTTTTGGAATAACAGTAAATGTGAAAATGAGCTTTGAAAATAAGACCAAACGGCCCCCCTTTTTGAATGGTTATCATAGCGTACAGCGAATTTCTGCAGGCACTGAGTAATGGGAAGTACAAAAGCGTTTGGCATCGAGCAGTTGTAAACTCTGATAAAGCAAGACTTTCAATAGCATCCTTCCTATGCCCCAGTGATACAGCAAAGATTGGTGCTCCAGAGGCACTTACAAGTGGAGGAGATCCGAAGATCTACAAAGATTTCACATACGCCGAGTATTACAAAAAGTTCTGGAGTCGGAATTTAGACCAGGAACACTGCTTGGAACTCTTCAAGAACTAGCATTCCCTTAAATTTCTTGCAGATTATGAATGTTAAAGGAACCATTTGATTTGCTGATTCCGAAGAAAATCCATCTTTTCGGCGACCTTTCTCCCTTCGCCCTTTGGATCGGCTGTATTATAGTGTGTAGAAGCAGCTGAAATTATTTATAGCAGAAGTATTGCTGTTTATGATATTTCCAGTATTTTATTGAAGTCCATGATATGGGCAAAAACAGATGTTTGAGACCTGTGCATCAGTAAATTTGTCCTTCTTGTGAGTTTTTTGGGTTTGTGAGGCTATTAGCTATCTCTTGAAGTACTATAAGATCATTTCCATCTTATCCTTTTCAATTGGGTGTGATGGGAAATGAGTGATGAGACTCCATAATTAAATAAATATTAATACATATTTTATAGAATTATTTGTATAATATATTGGACAATTTTAACCATCATATGTGTAATTTCGATTACAATATCTGTAGATAAACATTTACCAATAAAAATATATTTGACATACGTTCTTTTAGAGTTCAACAGTAGAAATTTCGAAAACAGAAGAAAGGAAAAAAAAATGTACTGATAAAAATAACTTTGTAACAAGAAGGAAGATCCGAACAAAAATCGAAAAGGGAAGAAATTCCAATGAATGGAAAAGAAGATGGGTTTTACTTTTGATTTACACCAATTTGGATATTTTTCTCCGTTAGTAATGAATACTAACGCTTTGACTAAGATATCTCATTTAAGAGGTGGAATATCTTATCCTTGAATAAATTATTTTTATATTAAAACCGAAATATTATTATAAGCCTTCATTCAATAATATATATATATATATATATATGATATAAGTTAAATAAAACAGTATACACAACTTAATAAGCCAAAGTAAACAAAGTCTGTCTCATCCAAGACCATTACAACATTAATAATATTTATTACCTCCATAGTTAATTCCATGGTACTGTGATTCAATACTAAGATCACAAACAAGTGCAGTCTGTGGATATAGGTGCAATCTCAATAATTGAAAAGCACCATGGAACATTGAATCTATTTAGTTTCTTTTGCTATTGGTTTGTGATGCTAATAGTAACATTGACATAATATGATATGGAAAGGATATGACAACACGATAATTTTAGAGCATGATGTGACTCTGATAAAATTATTCAATGAATATAAAAAATTTTATTATGTAAGTATAATCATATACACGTACACATTTATATATGTATGGATATGCAATTACAACAAATCTAGAAAGATATATTAATATAAATGTAAAGAGAAAGAAGTTTGTGTAACAATTATATTAAATTTTATTACTATGTAACATGATAACTCTAAATGAGGCAATACTTTTTAAAAAAATAATAATAATTTCAAAATAATTTTTAGTTAGTCTATCATCATTCGTGTAGTTTTCTATAATATACAAATAAAACTCAATTTGTCCAAAACGTATCACATACATAATCTATCATGCCCTTAACACACCATCGGAAGTATCAATTTTGTACATTTTGATTGAATTTATAAATACGTCAAACACATGTCAAAAAGTTTTTTTTTTTAATTTACAAACATATCAAACACGTCAAAAAATATCATTTTTTTAATTTTTATTTAATTTATAAACATGTCAAGTGACACATCAAACACATGTCAAAAACTTTTTGTATCTAACATAAATTTATATTTATTTTATTTTTTATGTAATTTATAAACATGTCTAGTGGCACATCAAACACATGTCAAAAACTTTTTGTATCTAACATAAATTTATCGTATCTGACACACTATCCAATCCGTGTCCAACACATAAATGACTTTTTTTTAAGTGTTAGTGCATTATAAGTATTGATCTTCTTTTTCTCTTCAAGAAACTGATGCTTTAGACCATATTGATCAAATATCCACTCTTATTCATCCTACCCACCATATAACATGGAGGGCATCAAGCATATTTGCCAAAATTGGCACTCTCCAAATGCTTGTCAAGAGAAACAAACTACAAACATAGTTAAAAGTATTTGTCGAATGGTCTGTGATCCAACGGCATCAGTCTCTCACATAATATAGGAGATCATGAATTTGAACCCCAACGAACTTTTGATATATATGTATATAAATAAAAAAAAAATAGTTAAAAGTATTTAGTGCCATCAACTTTTTACACAAGTTTTCAATTCTGGTCCCTAAAGATCAAATATTTCCTGCAGTTGCAGCAGCCAGAGTGAGATACTAAGAAAACAGAGAATCAACAAGAATGAACTGTGCTAAAGGCACAGCTATAGTATCAGCAAGATAACAATAACCAAGAGCCCTAATACTCGAAAAAGACGAAGACTTTCACGAGACTATCCCTGTAAGGATATGTTGATGTCCGCGGCTGACGCTCTAGATCTTTCTGGAAGTTGTGCTGCCGGCCAACTAGTTGGGTTCTCCAATATAGAGCAGCTCGGCCCTTCCGAAGGGCTTTTCTCCATATTGATAGCTGGGCCACCACTTGGACCGGCTGCTGCATTAACTGTAGAAGCAGCAGCATCTGTCTTCAGCTTCTTAGGTTTCAGCTCATTGGAACTGCTCAGCAGATAACTTGCAACCAGGATCTGATATTTATGACAGACAAATGAGAACTTGGTAATTTGTATGGAAGAAGTAAAAGGAATTGAGTGGGAAAGTTGAAATGTACCATGACTGGACCAGCAGCTATAGTACGTCCGGCAATTGAGCCCCCCACAATACGACCATCGGCACCTGACAAGCATATGGTCATCTTGCCAGCTCGGCCAAATTTGGTGCCCGGATTATCCGTTGGGTTAAAGGATCCGGTAAAAGAAATAATTTCAAATAGACCCTAGAAGTGAATTGTTGGGAGAAGGATTTAGGTCAGCCAAAGATCAAATATGGAAAAGAATCTCAAAACCGTTAACTTCAAATCTCAATTGTACACAATAATAGCACATAAAGCATAACTTAATTCAGTTCTATGAACCAAGTTGTGCTTCTTTTGAACTATAATCCTCAGCATGATGTCTTGACAAACTTTATATTCTACAGAAACAGTCACAAACGTAAATCTTTGTGTCTGCTTCGTAGTTAATCTTCCTAGTTTTCTCCAATTGTGTGATACTTTATAACAGTATGCATCATTATTCCAAATATGCAGATGGATTGCAAATTTGATAATCAATCTTCTAGAGAAATTATATAGAGAAATGGATACTTTTGGAAAATCTGGGAAGGAAGTGGATGGGAGACAGAAACTGTTGGCCGATGTAGAGACATAACGAGCTGGTCTTTCCCTAAATCCCCTCCAAAAGGACATAAAAAGTTACATGGCATGAAAATTTAGACAGGGATTATCACTATTTATATGAAAATAATTGGAACCTATCTTTCCTCTAAGTAACATGCAAACAGAACATGTGCAAAAGGATAGCATTCCCTCGACAAGGCAGCATCTAGAAGTTATTTAAGTTGGTTTGTGAAGGCAATCGGAATCATGACATTAAAGATCAGTAACTAAAGTTTATGAGCAGAATCAAATTTTCAATTTTCGGTAATGTATTAAAGCGGAAATTGCTACTTTAAAGAAATATTTAGCCAGTAAAGGAAAAAATGAATACAAGCTAAAGATTTATCTGTTAGCATAAAACAGAATCAAAATATTCAAAGATCAACTGGCAGACCTCATAGGTTAAAGTGCCGTCAGAGGAACTAGGGTGCCGAATTGTTATATTTGACACCAATCCACTGCCGGATAGTATGCAAACACTTCGTGGCCCATGCAGAGAGAACTCCATTATCTTTTCAGAGATATCCTAGTAACCAAAGGAATCAGTTAGAAACAGTTTTTCATAATAAAAAAAAATATATATCACAATAATTTTGCCATTCGAGAATACATCTGCACTGCACCTACAAAATTTGAGGAATCTTAAATAGGTGGAAATAAATCTACACAAAATAATATTAACTGCCAAAGCTGATATACCTCGCCGATATTGACATTAAGCACGTGCGGCAAAAAACTTGAACCCGTAAAACAGCCAGTCCAGCCATCTGCAGAAAAATAACAAAAATATATCAGGCATTCATCGACTGAATTAAACAACTTTTTATTTTTTCTTCTCCATCTCTGTAAGAAGCTAAATATTGTTCTCAGTTTGAAAGCGGCAATGCTGTACATTACACAGATTTGCCACTTCGAAAGCTCATTTTATTCCAACAAAAAGAAATTTGCCGAGTAACCTAGCTAGGTAAAAGTGATAGTTGACGACACTAAAATTCTACCACTCGAAAAGGAAACTCATTATTTAATTTTCTTGATCCATTTTGTGTATGGCATAAAATGAATTACCAAGATTTACATCATAAAAGCTACCAAGTGCCATTAAGGTTCCCATAATTATGAACTCAAAAATGAAAGTTGAAATGCATACTATTAATGCTTTTTAAATAACCCTATGTCCCTACCAATAGATATAATTACGATATTTCAAATGTCCACGTGGAAGCCTGCAAAGCATCCAAATCCTTGTCCCTTTCCAGAGTCAAACTCATTATTAAAAGTTGTTAGCCATCATTTTGTCTCTCATTTAATTGGTATCTACCAAGTTCTAAAATCAAATCCCACTGTATAAGGCTTCATAAGAAAGGAGTATGTTGAGATTGTAATGAGGCCGAATTCCTAAAGTCATAGCCATAAAAAATGCTTTATACAACAATGTCCACATAGGCACACATGACAAAAGGGAAATTCATTTCAATAGAGATGAAAGTTCATCTAGAATAATCAGCAGAGACCCTGTCATCTGAAAAAGAACCTGAATTCAACAGAACCTGAAACCAAGGTAAGAAACAGACCATAGTTACTCAACCAACTCATGTAGCAAAGCAAGCTTCGATGGAGTACTATCTTGCGATTTTTTTCAGAAAATGGTAAGAAATAACCCTGAGTTTCTTTCATTAAATGGCTTCAAACTCGAACCATCTATAATTGATAGTCAAGGCCATGTAATTCATTGGCTGATATGATCAATTGTGCTAATGGAAGTTATGCTTATAACTTTCCTCTATATCGAAGCTCCAACAAGTGTGTATGCCTTGGTCTGATAGTAAAGCATGAAATAGATTACCAAACAGAAACTCAGTAACTCAACTGCATTATTTCTAAATAAACACACTTCAATATTCACATTTATGCAATCTTTACTTAGAAACAGTGGATTACAAAAAGAAACTCAGTGAATAAACTGCATTGTTTCAAACTAAATGCAATTCAACATTCACATTTATGCAATCTTCAGTTAGAAACGGGACAGAACATGATCAAATGTTACCTAATTTTTCTGCTCCAACTTTGTTTCTTTGTTTTTTCTCTGAAGTGATTGGCTGCACAGGACTCGGCTTCTTTACTTCCTCATAAGACTTGCCGATGGCCGGTGGAGCTGATGCCGATAGTGGCACTGGTGAAAACACCCTGCTCGAGGAATCATCAGGTTTATACTTCCTGGGTCTACCTCTCTTCTTCTTTTCTGAACCAGAACTAATCACAGGCGAAGCCATTGGCAACATTCCTGGTCCCAAATTCTCAGCCCTTGGGGCCAATTGGTAGCCGGAGGAGGCCCCCGGCGCAACCACAGCCACTCCAGAAGCCAATGCTTTGGTAGGATCCATGGCGGTTGCAAAATGAAGACCTTTAAGCCACTAATGCAAGAAATTTGATATCTCAACAAAGACTTTGATCACATAGAAAGAAGATTTAGACATTACAAAGGTAGATATCAAAACTAGAGAGTTTGATCGAGAAAGGGAAAGATATAACAAATGTATACGTCAAAGATTAACAGTTTTCTTTTTCCATTCGGATTCATAAATACTCCAAAAACCCAGAAAATCAAACATACCAACCTGGCAAAACAAACAAAATTCAGACAAAATTTACACTAAATGCGTCAAAATCTAACTAGGAACCTTCCATGAACAACCAGCATTTCCTTCAATGTTCAAAGCAGAAATTTTTACACTCAGACATAAGGAAAAATTCAATCTTTTTGTGATAAAATCATACCCAAAGGAAAGAAATTCTCTAACTCATGAACATCAAGCCATGCAAAACCCATACAGAAATGAAATAAATACACCATAAACAAAAACACAAAAGGTGACAGAATTAACAGAACAAACAAGAAATCCCAACTATGTTATACTCTTTACTTGTATCAAGAACTCCTTAAAGAAAAGGGAAGAAGAATTCATACGTACACCACTGTATGGTGGTCAATTCCCAATCTGAATAAACTGCAATTTGAAAATTTTTACTATAGACAAGAAATAGAAGAGTGAAACTGTCTTTTTTTTTTCCTTTGTAAATAAGAAAAAATTGAAGCCCAAAAATGAAAAATATATGTGATTAACAAAATATTTGAAATCTGGGTCTCATTTTCTAGAACTAATAAAAGCTTTATTAGTACAGGTAATCTGGCGAAATGGCACTAAATTTAAATTTTCTTAATGGGCAAAAGGTGAAAATTTTCTTTTGGAAATTACAGATAACAATTTGCCATTTAAAGTAAAAAATAATTCAGGTATGGGACCCGAAGTTCTTACAGTAGATCTTTTGGTCAACCTCTTTTCTTGCTGCTGACACACTTTCCCCCTTTTTACCAGATCTTTAAACCCTTGAAGATGGTGTAAACTACTAATGATGCCACTGATTCTTTTTTCTTTTTTGGGTTTGGACATGATTAAGGTAATTTAATCCTTAATTAGGACAGTATAATTGCAGGGTGAGGAGAATTTTGTAATGATTTATGCAATATAATTTTATTTTTTTTTGGGAAAGTGAAAAACTTATTACACTTGTCACTTGGCAGACATGCATGCAGGGGAGAGGGGAATTTTGGGGGTTGACAGCAAATTCTGACATGATTGATGGGTTAAGGTTTAAACCCTCATTAAATTCCTTAATGACGGCATTGGGATTGATTGTTTGAGTGTCTAAAATTTAAAAAGTCGATTTTAATTAATTTATTCAAGTTTAACTTATAAACACTTGTAACAAATTGTTGTATAATAAATATAATTCACTCCTTATGTTATTAAATTAAATTTGAACAAAATTTATTTTAATTAAAATTTCTCAAATTAATAATTTGATTTGATAATGACGGAGTGGGTAAAATTGAAGGAACCTTTGCAGTTTGCCCTATTGGTAAAGTGAAGGCTTCGTAATTAAAAAGATAAGAATCTGAGTCCTACTTAATGTGAGTATTTATTAGTTTGTTTTCGTAATAATGTTTAATTGTAGTTAATATCTTAGTCGTGAATGAGTATTTTTGTAATAGTTTTTTATTATTAATTCATTTTTATAATAGTTTCTAATTATATTTGTGATACTGCTGAGAGCTGGAGGGTCAAGTACTCCGGTTGATTCAAGTTATTTTGGGCTTGAAATCTGCAACCAAGAATACACGTCAACTAGCCGAGAGGCCCCCGGCTAAGGCACTCAGACGCTCAAATTAGTTTTCGGTAGATCAGAGAATATAGAGAGAGTATGTAGTAAATAGTGTAAATGGCATTACCTTGAGCGAGGTGGTGCCTGTAGTATTTATAACCTACTGTGGGTGTGATTTTACCCAAGTATCCTTATTAGGTGTACATGGTTTTTTCTATGACAGAGGGTTGGGAGTAATTTTTTATCCAGATCCCGGTACTGTGCTAGGTGGCGCAATCTCCTGTTTCCCCAGATAACCATGCTAGTAGGAGTACGTCCCTGCCAGAGTTGTTGGCATGGTTGTTGGCAGCAACGGTTACATCAATTGCCATGTGTTATTAGTGCCGAGGGGTTCGACCTGTCCAACTTATACCCGGAAGTCGATTCATGTCGACCGGACTTGAATGTTAAAACTTCTGAAATGGCCCTTAGATCGATACGGGTTGACCACAGGGCTGACCAAATGAGGTTGATATCGATCGACCAGATAAATGTACATTTGGGCTTCATAGGCGGTTTCGTCTGAAGCTGAGCCTGTTGGGCCCACTGAATTATACCGTATTATGTTGGGTCTCATGGGCTGTCTCATTTGAAGTTGGGCCTACTGGATTATCCCATATCAATGAATTAATATTTTCATAGCAATTTCTTATTGTTGGTCTATTTTATTGTAGTTTGTAATTGTATTTGATATTTTAATTATAAATAATTATTTTCACTGTAGTTTCCGAATGCGTTAGATATCTTAACTATGAATTGCTTTTATTGTAATTCATGGTTGTGTTTGATACCTAAATTATGAATAATCTATTTCTATAGTAGTTTCTGATTTTGTTTTATTTTAATTGTAAGTGATCTAAATATTTGTACTTCAAAAATATTTTTATATTGATGTGATTGAGATATATTTCACCTTAGAGAGAGAGAGAGTAAAAATTTGGAATTCTGACACGTAAAATAATAAACCTAGCCTAAGAAGTTTTTGATGTGATGGTATTAGTTTTACATGTAAAAGAGTGTGATTGAAAATTTGAATTTAATAAATTTTTAATGTATGTGTATATATATAAATAAATAAATAAAATATGTGTTAAAGAAATCATAACTTATCAATTCAAGAACCATGGAAAAATATCAATTTTTTGCTATGCATGAATAAAATGGAATTTTAGTGGTAACTTATTAATATATTTTAAGAATTTTCGCTGAGCACATAAGGAAAATTTTAATTTTTTTTTAAATCATTGAGATTATTGAAATGAATAAATCACTTTGAAAAGGCAAAAGTAATTGGCGGTGAATCATTGTTCAAGCATAACTAACCAAAGAAATTGAAGGGTCTTGAAGAGGACCACACACCTCTCATTTCTCCAAGCTTCTCATTACCTTTTACAGTACTATTTGATCCAACTCCTCAAAACTTCTGTGCAATGTGCATTAAATTTAGGAATGCAATTTATTTATTAATATGATGGACCATCATAGTTCAATCAAGATTTACAGTCTACATATGAGATAGCAGTCCTTATAAAAAATATTTATAACAGTCAAACCCGCAACACAAGTACGTACCTCAATCGAGCAGTTTATAGTCTCAAATCATGGATGATGTTATTCGGTTCACTCATTTCACCCCCCACTCCCCCCTAGGTAAGGACAATGAAGGCGTGTAAAGATTTCTTTGGACATGATAGAAATTGACCCTTAAGTGCAAAGAAAGAAACTTAACAAGAAGATCCACCCGTCGAATAGAGATAATAATTGACCTTAGTGATCCCATGTGTCGAGTGGAAGGATTGTCGCTCAACGAATAAAAGTTATTTTAGGAATAACAAGCTAATGTAATACCTCAAATCATAAATTTTAAACAATAATTCAATTAACCCAAAAATAAACTCCAAGTAATTCAACTAGGTAAATAACATGAAACTTGAACACAGCTCTTAATTTCCCAGCAGCCAAAAGAAGTATCAATTCAAACCCCAAACGCTACATAGAACTTCGTCCTATACACATGAATAGTAGAAGCCATAAATCAATGGCCTATGTGAAACGAGATCAGGATCACAAACTATGAACCTAAAGCTTATCTCAATGGTTCAAACTAGAGGCAGTGGCCTAGAATGTGATTTAGGGATAGCGAAACCAGCTCTTCTCTCCTCATAAGAATACTCAACTTCTTCAGGACAGCGAATGCCTGGTGTGAAAGGAGTTGTTACTGTTTGCATTGCAGTAGACACAGTTGGAGGAGTAGCTGGCAATGGAATTGGCATTGTCTTTGGTGTTCTATTCTCATCATGAGCAGATAAGTTTTCTGATGGGATGGCTGCCGGAGTTTTACAGATAGTTTGTGTATCATGGGACTCGCCACTTTTGGCATTCTGATCCTGAAAATTGCAAGAAATGATATTGGAAGATAACGAAGATATGGGAGAGAGAGCCTTCCGCAGCGTGTGCTGTGAATTTGATGCATTGAGGGAATGCTGTTTAAAAGGGCCACCAGATATGTTATTCTTGCCTGTGTCAATCATTAACACCACATAATTTATAAGCAATTGCAACATTAAATTGAAACCTATTAAAGACATTATTTGTAGTAGAGAGTCTAATCACCATAATGCAAAACTCACTTCATAATTTTGGTAGAAAGAATTGAAGTCGAAAGTTTGTAAAAAATTTTACCAGAAGAATGAGCTGGGAAGCCACTGTTCTGATGGTTGTGAGAAGCCTGCCGCCTTACAGGGTTGTTCTTCATATGAGAGCAAGAAGAGAGGGCTGCTTTGTCTGCAAGTGTATTTTGAAGCAATGCACCTCCTAATGAAAACCTCTTATTAACTGAGCCTACAGTTGAAGGTCTAAAATTCTTGTTGCCACTCTTGGATGGACTGGGTTTTGACCCATATATTGCTTCTTGCTCAGCCATTAACTGTCCCTGAAGCTTCTTCTGATCCTAATATGATGGTTATGAGAGTAAAATTTATTTAATATCACTTTCAGTTAGTCCATGCAAGTTCAGAATTGCTGTTTTATTATTAATATTGTAAGTGTACCCTCTGCCTTTGACGCTCTTGATCTCTCAAGTGCTTTAACTCACAGTACTGATCAATCATGGATATAAGACCAACCTAGACACAAAAGATAAGGTGAAATGTTGAATGCAACAAAATACAATTAAGAGTAACACATATTCAAAAGCTGCATGATATGGAATAAATGAAAATACATATAAGTAGCTTGTCCAAAGAAAAAGCAGCTGAAATTCAATTTGAAAGGAATGAGAAATATCTGAGTTGTGGAAGAAAAGTTCTTACACCATCGTATAGAAACTCTACTTTTCGTTCTTTCTCCCAAGCCTTTACTTTTGATTTCAGTGCCTCCATCATTGCTTCAGGACAAAGAAATAAAAACATGAATAAATATAACTTCAGACAAATGTAGGAACATAATACTCAAGAAACACACGACGGACATTACCATAAAATTCCTAAATGGATAAAAACCTTTCTTTTGTCAAACGCATCAAGCATGTGACAAGTAGTAGCTATATACATATGATTATCATACTTTACACGAAAATCATTTGATGCTACAAGTAAATTTTGTTTTAACTCGTGATCTTTTGACTGCTTTGGTTTCAAAATAAGCAGCACAGACAAAATTGTTTTGGGTTTAAAGAACAGAATCAAAAGAAGCAAAAGGACTGACAATCACACCTTATTTCTTTTCACTACGTAAAAAGAACGAACAAAAAAGGAAAAAGAAAAAATCTAGTAGTTACTTATAATAACTTTCTACTTAGTTAAATATATGAAAGGAGAAGGAAGTTCAGTATCTATAATCTAAAGAATTATTATATTATAGCCCAATAAACCTGGTAAAAGTTTTTATTAATAATATACTGTTTAACTTAATTGCTCGCTGTAAGAATAGAACATATTTTTTTACAGTACCACCACTTTCATCAAAACAATAGATGTAACTTACAGCCCATTTCATTTTATTTCCAATGGCCATTTTCATTTCCAACCATTTCTAAAAGTTGGAAAGCAAGTTATGAAATGGAAATAGAAATTGAGATGTATTTAAATGAAATGTTGAAAAGTAATAATTAGAATAGGTTAAATGGTTGAAAAGCAGATTAATTTATATTTTTTTATATTTAAAAAGATTTATTTTTTAAAAATATATATACTTTATTAATTTAAAAATGATATAGGTACTCTATGTTAAATCAAATTTGAATTTGATTAATGTGTAATATGATGATAGGATTGGTTTAGAAAGAGTTTTAAGAAGGAAATATGTACTTTTTCTTAAAAAAATTATGAGAAAGTATTTGTTTTCAATTTTCATTCCCAAGTGAAAATGAAAATGGGGATGTAAAAATGAAAATGGGGCTTGGAAATGAAAACAAACAGCCATTAGGACTCCATAATTCTTTCAGCTACAGTATTATTACCCTAAAAAGTAAGCCATCTACCTGGAATTTTGTTGACAAGCACGCGAGCTTTCTCAGCACGCTTGAGCATAAGATGTGTGCCTCTCCCAGCATTATAACGATTGTCGTCCTACTTCAGAAATACACTTAGAGAGAGGGAAGAGAGATGGGGTTGGGCAAGAGCAGATGTAGATAATGAATGTAAAATGCAGTGATATAAGCATATGACCAACCCTGTTGTACTCCTCCAGCCAGCTTTCCTCCTCGCAAGCGGACAACCATTTTTGTACCTTTTCAATAATCTCTTTTCTACTGAAAGCTTCCTCTTTAACTTTGGAAATCTGAACCTCCAATTGTTCCAGTAGATAGGATGGACTGATTGCGCCTGCAAGATTATCATAAGATTAGGGTAGGAAGGATTGAATTTGGTCAGTTACTGCCCACTATTCTTTTTGTTACACAAGGTGATAGGCAATGCCCCTACTTAGAGGTTTGCTGCCTCTTTTATTTCACTAAAGAGAAGAGGCCGTAATTCATTTTATTGAATAAGTGGACCAGGAGCTTTACCTGACTCCATTGATTCCACCGAAAAATCTGTTCCAAATTGTCCTTCAACAACCATGTGTGCTCCTCGGCATATTTCTTCTAAAACCAATCTCTTTTTCAAAAGGACCTCTTTAATTTTACTGATCTTCATTTCTTGCAACCTCACAACTTCTGCCTCAGCCTGAGAACAAGAAACATTGCATGTATATTACTGTCAAGGATGCAATTGCACTCTCCAACATCAGCTTTTGGGAAAAGAGGAAAGAAAACGGGGATGATGTGATAAAAATGCTAGCGTGGCACCTAATTAATACTAGTTGTTAGTGGGAGGGATATATTAAGAAAGTACATTATTGATGAACTCCAGAGATAGACTGTTGGGCTCTGTTATTTCATTTTCTGCAGCAGCAATAGTACATGTGACATTTTGGAACTTTCGTTGCTCCTCAACTGGTGTATCCATCAAATTCCAAAGCTCTACCATGGTCATTGCAAGATCTTGAAGCTGAAAATGCAACAGATAAGACAAAGAGGATAAATAGCTATAAAGAAACTTGACTTGAAAATAAGTGTACCCTTTGCAAGTGCTGCAACTTAACATCCTTAAGCCTATATATCGTCGCAGATAAGCTTTCTATTGTATCTGGACTTATACTTTTCATGCCACATGACTCATCCAAAGTTGGATGAACACCGCGAACTGTTAACTTGAAGTCCATTCCAAGCACCGAGCACAGAGCATTTAGGACATTCAATTGGTCAAGCACCCGCTTCAGGCACTCACTCTGCATGTAAATTCAGCGATTTGATTAGAAAAATAAAACCAGAGTCAACTACTGAATACAAACAGAACTTCCGAACAAGATGAAACTTGAATGTTTGAAATTCAAAACTAAACCACAGATTTTCTTTATGTTGCTTTTTGACCCAAAGGAAACTCTCTGTAGATCAAGACTAAAACCTAAAGCATTCAGAATAGTCTTGTAAACAAAATAGTTCCAACATCTTCATATTACTGCCACTTCAACTTTTCTAGCAACTGGCAATTAGCATCAATGTCAATCTAAGTGAGAACGATGAGTTGATGTAATGAAGGAGGAGAGCAAGCACCTTCTCTCTCTGCAGCAAAAGTAACTGATTTCTTAACTCATCTAATCTTTTCATCGACAAATCACTCTCATCAATGACCATCAAGTTAAGGTTCTCTTCTGTGGATCCTGCAAGCTCCTTAGAGATGCTATTTATTTGTTTCAGAACCTCTGCAAATTGACTTTTCCTCTCGTTCCTTTTCTTTTTCATATCTTCCAGTTGAGGCATAATTGCCTGTAGCTGTTTCTTCAAGCTCCCAGAAGTCTGTTTCAAACAACAAATATGGCATTACGATGAATCATACAAATTACTACACTATTCTAGAGCATATATAGTAAATATAGCAGGTTATTAATTCATTTTCTATTTCTTTATTTCATATATTTTCACCTTCTTTATATGAGCTGGTCGGTCTCCCAATGCAGCATAGATGCCTGCTAGCTGTGCTTCAGCATCAGCAACTGCTTGCCTGAGCTGAGCTCGGCAGCAGCTTGCCTGATCCACTTTCCTTCTATATGCATCCAAACACTCTTGTTCAAGTTCAAAAAGCATTTTGTCCCTTTCATTATCAGCCTCTCCAACTTCATCCCATATTTTCTGTTTCCAGTGACCATTGTGAAAAAGCAAAAATATAAACACATAAGGCAACCAAGTTTCATAAATGCACATCAAACAGATAGATAAGAAAAAATATAATTAAAAATCACCTGTAGCTCAGATAAAAGGGATCCACAGGTTGTTTCCATTTGCAAATGCTGATCAACTTCGTGGCTATATGTGCAAAGCTTGCATGAACAGTCACGACAAACACTGAAAACACATAGTAGAAAATAAGAGGCAGAGAACACAAACCAAGCATGAGAACACCAATCTTTCTTAACTGAGATAAACTAGTTTGATGGTTATAAAGCTTCGATCACATCATGCTGGCCAAGATAACAGTTACACATTTTTACTTAATACTTTTAGAAAGAGGAAAAAAATCACAATTGAACAATTTGAAACACTATGCTAGGAGAAAAAGAGAAAGAAAATAAAAAAGAAAAGGTATCTATCCTTTTGGTTAGTCTAGAGGTATTCCTGGCTGCAATTTTTCTACTTACTTATCTACTACTGAATCAAGTTGAACATTATTACATGAAAGTAAATCTAGGGATTGAATGATCTTAGATCCACACGACTCACCAAACTCCATTAACATATACTGTTCCTCATGCGACCCACTCTGCTTCAAAAAATGATTCGAAGATAAAAGAAACAAAGAAATGGAAAAAAAAAAAGAGCGTGCAAACAGAAGAGAGAAGACAGACATAATTTCTCTTAAGTAAAATCTACCTCCAATGTTTGACTCATAAATATCCAAATTTCGACATACAAAACTCCTTGAAATTAGTTAACAAAAGAAATGAGAAAGGAAAAAAGAAAAAAAGAAAGCCTTGATGAAAACGGCATCATATTCCATAAAAGCAATCCATTTTCTACAAATCAAAACTCCATAACAAAGAATTGGTAGCATGCATTTCAACCAACCAGCCCATCAACAAAAACCTCTCTTCTCCCGACAAACCTACTATTCAACAACATGCATTTACACTTAATTCCCATAGTAATTACAGTCAAGGTAACACTCCTACTCCATCCCGAAGGAAAAAAACGAAAAAAAGAAAAAAAAATCCCCACTTAATTCCCATTTCCCACCATCTTTTTCCGCAAGAAACAGAAAAACAGAGCATTGATCAATTACACTAAACCTGCACTTGAAGCAACAAGATGACAGCGGTGACTTCGCACAATCTTCCGAACTTATTGGAGAATCAACAGAGGTTTCCTATTACATATATAGATTGCAAGAAACCCTAAAAAATGAAGGGAAATTCGTAACGCTTGGTTTTGAATCAAATTTATTGGGAGGGAAATGATTATGAAATTGAATCGTATCTTTTTTTTCTTTTTCTTTTTTTTTAAATATAAATTAATGAAAAGGAAGCGTCCTGAGAGCGTTTTTTGTCGTTAAGGAAGGGCCCTAGTGGGGTCCGCAGCCCGTACGGTTTTTGAATTTCAAAAAGGATTTTTTCTTTATTTTATTTTAAATGGAGTATAGGCTTGTCTTTTTTTCTTCTTTTTTTTTTTTTTGTCTTTTGTCAAATTTCTCTCTGCTAAAATTTAAAATTTATTATTAATAACTTATAACTCAGTGATATTAGTTTTTTTTATTAAATAGAAAGTCTCGTATTCAATTTCGAATGAACGCCTTTGTGCAACTTATGTTCATCTAATTATACAATTTAACTTTAATTGACTTAATTTGATAGTAAGATAAATTTTATTATTTATAATATTTTCTCAGAAAAAATTCAAAATTTATTTTGTTGGGCACTTTTCCATCACATTAGAAAATACATCATAAGTAATTTTCTATATATTGTTATGTGAAGATGAAATACTTTTGCGGTTTAATGAGCAAAATAAAAGGTATAAAAAAAATCATTTTATTTTGATTTGGTATCGTAGGAAGTGCTGTGCGTAACTTAAATATTAAAACTTGCATATAATATTATAGGTCAATATTACTAATTAAATTCCTTTTTTTTAGACGAAAATATTACTAATTGAATTCACATTTTTCCTGAATAGTTTGGTAAATTATCCAAGATCAAGAATAAAATAAAATAACTCATTGAGAAAATCCTTAATATTCGAGCAAATGAAGTCTTTTCTAAATAAAACTCAATGAAAAATAAAGTGTTAGATCGAAATTTCACTGAGTATATCTATATTTGTCTTATTGTATATATGAGGTAAAAATCACTATCTTGTTGTATGTAATTAATTATTATTATCATTGATAATAGTCTAAACTAAGGGCTTATTTGTTTTAGGGTTTTTTTCTTTTTTGACTTAATTAAAATAATCAATTTGATCAACCTTATAATTTTGTGCAAAAGTCCACAATAACTAATCAAAAAATCAGTCATTTTGTTAAATGATCGGTTGACCCAACAACTTAAATCTCGTACATGAGAATAAGATTAGGAGTTCGAATTTCCAACATATTTTCTCTTCCTAAAAGTGAAAACATAATGAGTTTAAATATATATATATATATATATATATATTACATTCTATTTCTCAACTATATTTTTCATATTTTACCTTATTAGGTACAGCTTGGATGTGTTTCAACGGAATCTGCTGATCTCTTCAGAAATCAATAGCATGAAGTAAATGCCCTGAGCCTCTAATTTGCTCGAATTCTAAAAGTAATTTGGTGACCTTTTATGTCATTAACCACAATTTTTATAATATTGAGATTTAAATGTTGCATTCTTACAGGCGATGCCTTTGCACTAATTTTACTAATACAGTATATCAAATTCTACACACTTCTTTTAATAAGTCTATTCCTTGTCTTTTCAAAAAACACTGATTTATTATAAATGTCAAATCAACCAATAAACTCAATTAATTCGATTCACATATAATTCAAAGAACAATATTTTTTTTTTATTTTCACACATTCTCCAAGAAAATCTTCTCAAAAAGATTCATACAATATTTCCCTAGAATAATAATAAAAATGAATCCAAACACAATATGGACCTTATTATAAAGATCTAGTAGCATATGAAGAGATAATAATGGTACATCCATATCAGATCCACAATGATTTATTTCCAAGTCTCCCAAAAGGGAGAACACAATCTCCCACTTCTCATATGATACCAAAAAGAAAATAAAAGAATGTGATTTGCATACCAAATGGGGGTCAATCAATCAACTTCATGGCCGCTCAAAGCATCATAATGTCATAATGCTCAACCCGCTCCATAAAGCAGCAGCTGTTAATGGCAAGTCATCCAAATCTTCATTAGTGAAAGTCGGAATCGTATAGGTAAGGGATTGGCTTAAAGTACCACAATTGATAAAAAATAGTTTAATTTTGTCACTAGATGTCGGGGTTGAGGATTTTTTTTATGCTCCCATTGAAATATCGGATTAACAACCTAAGTTGGTTTAAATGTGTCTCATCTGAACTAGTCCAGAGAACTTGGGACAAACAAACAAGCACGCAATAAGAACCCATCGGCTGGTTGGATCAGACAAGATGAATCCAAATCCAGACAGCAAGCTCAGATCAGCAGCCGCCTCTACAGTAGAGACATTTTTCTCCATGCATTTCTGCATGTATCGAGCGTTTTGGCATATCCAAATTTCCAGTAAGCCTTAAGGAAGCTGGAGGGAATAGTCCCCAAGTACACTTCAGCTCAAGCAATTTTGACATTCTTATCCTGACATTAAGATAGAAACCCATGTCAACTGTAGCATAGGTTTTTGAGTTTATTTCCAGACATGCCACTTACTTCAAAGAGCAATCATGTCGGCATTACAGATGGATAAAAGCCCAAGAGTTATAAGTACACAACATTATACATGCTATATTCGTAGCTACCATAAACCATCATCTAGTGCCAAAAACCTCAAATACATGATTTTATAAAAGTTTTTGATGTTTTTGGGCTGTGGAAACAAATCAGCAGAAATAAACTTTTCAACTGCCAAAGTTATCTAGGAGAGGGCAAACAAGAAGAAGAGAAGTTTCAAATAAGATAACATTTACCAGAATCAAATCAAGGCACTAATCAGCACAGCTTGAGTTTACATTGGAGAACCTTTGCACTATCCATTGTAATGGTCCAAACCTGCAGAAGTATTAAGCACAAAGATTTTGATGATAAGATCAAGAGGGAGCATGAAAGATTGGGGGTGGGGAGCAATTGACCATAAATGGCACATTTAGCTTTCTGACCGGCAAACAACTTATGACTCACTTGGTAGAAGACTCCACTCACCAAAGACCTCAAAGCTGTAACCTCTTTAGTTCCAACTTCCAACCTTCCACAGGTAACTCGGTGGATATTTTTTCTTGGTGTTCAAAACAAAGATTCAAGCCCTCTTCCAAATGGATCTCATCAACAGGCTGCTAAATTCTCAAACTTTTCAAATTACATCAACAACATATTTCACCACCTGTACGCACAAAATGGAGCCGGCTCTCAAATAGAATGATCACATTCTAGTTCTCTGAAAAAAAACTATTGAACAGATATATTGGTAAACACACAACCTTAAAGAGATTCTGACTTTGGTTACGTCATCATTTCAAGAATTTTCCGACCACTGAGACCAAAATCCTAGGACAGCCTCTAAGCACCAATGGCTTCTTCTAGGACAAGTCAGAAATTTTGAGTAACAAAGAAGAATCATTAAGTTGTTTACCTCATATATCATATATACATGACATGTTGATCTTATCTTGGTTTTCATACAAGGATTGCGAGGACAGAGTCATAATTTCAAGACTTCCCAACCACTGAGATCAAAATCGTAAAACAGCTTCTAAGCACCAAGTGCTTCTTTGAGGAGCAGACAGAAATTTTGAGTAGCAAAGATGAAGCATTAAGTCATTTACCTCGTCTTAGCATGGTGTACTCCTCCTGTTTGAACAGGAGCTTGGAACCAAAGCTCTCCTCAGGAGGACCTCTGGACAGCCTGGACCTCCTGCTGTTTATCGGAGGCTATGGAGAATGACTGCTTAAACCAGGAAGGATATGGGCAGTATTCCTCCAACTAATAAAGCTGGGGAAGTGGTAATTCTACTAGAGATTAGGCCAGGCTGTCCCTTAGGCCAGGTTGGGGTTTTTCTCCTACCTTTCACCACAGGACTTGGGCCAGAGATCTTGTGTGTGATGAAATGTTGATTGAGGCTAAGACAATATTCATGACACGTTGCTCCTGTCCTAATTCTCATACAAGGATTGCAAGGATAAGTCATACATCCACTGCACATTCAAGAGTCGAGAATATGCCACAAGAACAATATAGAAACATAAAGACAGACATGACGAAATAGGTGGACATGGGGATGTGCAAATCTAAAGGTTGTCTGTAAGCTACCTGTAATAATGTTTAGGGCTGGTAAAATCAAATTTCCACATATAGCATCTACAGTGGCCGAGCATATAATCTCCAATTATTGTCCACAATACATCTTCCACATTCAAATGACTTTCAAGGATGTGCAGCCATCACTGGCAAATCTCAAGGTTGACCATCCTATATCTAATAGAATTCAGCATTTATCTCCTAAACTGACATATCTTTCATTGATTCCATACAAAAAGTTTCATATTAGATTTGTAGTCCTCCTTGTGTCCTTATATTATTATAAACCACTCCAACACATGGCATCTCTAATTTAGATTCCAGCTTAGATCTCAAAACATTTTAAGCTAGTCAGTATTTAATCAACATTTTAATGCCTCCACGGATGGAAACTAAAATTTATGAACAAATTCTGGACGATGGAGTGGGAAAACATAAACGATACAAATTAATTAACAAGAGCACAGAGCACATTGCTGAAAGCCAACTCATCAAATGGTGTCACGCATTTATTACATCTTGACAAGGATTAAAATCAAAATTCCATTATTAAGGGGGCCACCTTTTCATTAAAGCATCCCCCACCCCCCCAAAAAAAAACCACCAACAGAAATCACACCCATTCTTCCAAATATATTAGTTTTCAAGATCAGTTGAGTTTTGGAAGCATACAAGTCAAATGACATCTTCTGTAAATATACTTATCAAATGAAATATTTAAACAACAAAAACTTCTCAATTCAAATGTCAGCGGCCATTCCAAATATGGTAGGTTGAGTTGTTCTAACTTCTAACAAAGTGAAAATTCCATGATGCAAAGCTAAAAGTAAAGCCATTGTTATATAAGTAACAAAGCCAGGATTTAAGCGCATTTTTTTCATCTTACCATTGCATCAACCAAATGGAAACATAAAATCTCTAGTATTTTTGGACCATTTGTACAACAAAAGTCAGTGACTTAGCCATAATAGCAGAATAATTTTCATTCATTTTCACAGGTTAATCTTAATTGTACAAATAATTCTATCCTTCCTTCATCAAATAACTTTAAAGTCTCTCCTAAATCATGTCTCCCTAAGGCTATCAATTGCATAATGATACTTTTTTACATTCTTGGATATTTTTGATGGACCCCTATTTTTTAAATTCTAGGATATTTTTGATGGACCCCTATGCATATAAAGGCCTTAATTTATCCTCATGTATACCATATTTCAACTTTTAACACACTGGTCTGACAGTCTTGGCACTTATTTCTACTCCTTCCAGGCTTATGGTCGATAAAGATTGAGATAGAGCAAATTTCACACATAAAATTTATTTAAAGAGAAAGTTGTTAATATAAATAATAACATTCAAAGCAAATACCAGACTATCAATAGCCAAACTGACCTAAAATGCAACCATCAGAATATTTATCAAATGATTTGATATATACATATTAAAATCCCATTGGGATGGGTAGATTTTACCAGTCACTGCTGTAAAGTATCCCTTTGACATCATAACTATTAATTACCATGGTTCAGCAGAAAATAATAGGCCACCTATGGGTACAGACAGCTTGGTAATTCTCCTTGTGATTGACTCATTATATCAAATTAACAGCTTTGTAAGCATCAGAATAAAAGTCCACTCATAGGTACTGGTGTCAAGGTATCAGATTTGAATCAATTATTAGGAACACAAACAAATTTCCTTAATAAATGCATGCGATAAGAAGATATGCATTTAATTGATACCGTAAAAAATTGAAACTACCCTTTGAGTATATCATAAAATACTCAAAACTGGCCAATTTTCATCAGATAACTTGCCCAAGCATTAGTCCTCAATCGCAAAACAAATTAAAACACCAACATCAGCCTAGGACATGGATAAGACAGACAAATCACACCTTTGGGAAGCCACACAACAGGCTGCCTAACATGCGTGCCAATTACATACAGCAGAACAAGAGATTTTATAGTTCAAAAATAAAAGAAAAGAAAATGGAAAGAGCTTTTACAATAAAAATAAAAGAAAAGAGAAATGATTTCTCTATTACAGCGACACTAAAGCTTTATATCGTCCAATCTAGCTCACAGAACAAATGAAGCGCTCTCTCTCAAGAACAAAAGGCAAATCATATTACTGGGCCAGAAAACCAAAATTAGCTCATCATAAGATATTGAATGAGCTTATTGATCACATATGATATAACATACAGGTTCAGGAACCAAATTCTTAAGAACACAAAAAAATCACATGTAGAACCATAAGAAACAATGCTCTTCTCTAAAGTAATATCCTAGATGACTAACAAATGTCCATGAACACCAATGATATACTTGGAGTCTAAGCCACGTCTTAAACAACATAAAAGCAGGTAACCAAAAAAAGCTTGAAAAATTACCAGTATAATACACATATAGCATTTCTTTGTGTACCACAGAGAGTGTGGATGCATATTTCTTTTGGATCTGTGACTGACAGATTTACATAAATTATTAAGGTTCCTATCAAACCACCATAAGTGCTAGAATTGGGGTAACATTTTGCTATCAAGTTTACATATTATTAGTATCTCCTATGGTAGTAACAGTGGACTAATATGAAAGAAATTTTAAACAGAGAATGTAACTAAATCATTGATTGAAACTTTCTTTAAAAGAGAAATGCACATTGTCAAAATAAGAAATGGAGGATTTAAGCAATAACACATAGTCACGTAACATGCATCTGAACAATAGACATACGTCTACCAGAACAGCACAATCATCAAATAAAGCCGACGGAAGGCACTTGCATGGACATTAAGAATAACATTTTAGCAACTCTTAAGTTCAAATTCAAAATCAAACAAGGTCAACGTCAAACATAGAGTCGTTTAAAGTATATGTAGAGATGCCAAAATGGCTATACTTTACAAATTACATTCAATAAGTACACCTAAAGGACTGTAATTGTGATGGTGAGAGCCTTCAAACTGTGTACACAAATGTACAACCCACTTCCAACAGTGAATTAAGATGAATGGCACCAAAAAAAACTCAGAAATAAGTTAGAGTGGCTTCACCGAGATAAATTGTCTCTACACAATCTCTCCATGTCTGAATCCACCATCACCACAATCGGCTCCAGGATCCAGTCCACAAGGAGAGTCAAACCATTTTGGATTTTCAGGGTAGAAGCCATCCACCTGTATACCAGCAAGGCCTACGTCTGGATCTATGGCCTCATCATGCCTTAAGGACTTGGTCAGCTTAGGGTTACTGCAGCCAAGAAATCCCTTCTGATCAAACTCACCACATTTCAACCACTTCTCCTCTTTACAAGTCTCACCAAGTAGATCCTTCTCATTCCTGCACTCTGTCCTCATCTGATCCCACGAAGCAACCTCCCCAAGAGTTCTGCCAAAGCTGTCCTCATCATCTTCTATAACATCTGCATCCTTGCCATCCCCATAGATCCTTGTGTGATTGTCATCACCCCAATCAGGCAGATCATGCTCCACCACCAACACATCATCCAGTTGATCCTTCTCTGACAACCCAACAGATTTTGATCCATCATCTGCAACATTTCTAAGCTTATTCACAATGTCAAAGAGCTCGCGTGACACAGAGCCCAGCAATGAGGGTGGGATTTTGCCAATCCTACCCTCAAGCAACCCAAACTCACTCCTCAGTTCCTGCAGCTGCTGCAAAACTGAATGCTGCAGATCTCCAGAATCCTTTCCCAAGAAGCCAAAACCTTCATTCTCCCCATCCTCAGCCATCCCATACACAGTCTCATGATCCATCAGAAAACCCCCTTTATGTCCAACCATTCGATGCATAATCCTTGCATTCCCATCCAACGGCCCTGGTTCATGTCCTGAATGTACCGCGTAAAGCTTAAACACAGCTGTCCCTTCTTCCTCATAGACAAATGTCTTATCCTTCTCATTATAATTTGATATTGGAACTATCGCCCTTATACGAAACCCACACCCACACCGTTTCGACGTATATGGCTCCCTCTTCAGAATCCGAGACTTTTTCGAAGAAGCCGGCTCCCCTGCCCTATGACACGCGTAATCCTTGACCTCGGCCATAAATGGTTTATACCTAATATACTTTTGTCGTATACACAATACAACCTTATGCTTTGCAGCCAATTGTTGCAACTTTACAGGCACTTCCTTTGCCGGAATTTCAAATGACTCCGTATATTCAAACCTACGCCTCTTAGACCTTGGTGCACACCCAGAAGACTCATCCGAGCAAACAGGGCAAGCAGCCACACATGTCCTAATGTAACTCTCAGGTATGCCATAAAATTTTGCTCCTACAGTCCACACCTGCTTAATTCTCTCTATAGTTTCTTTCAACCCTAAGTGTTTAAAATCCGCATCACCATGAAATGACATGACTATGTCCTGCCATTGATCAACATGTGAAACAAATTGATTCAAGTTGTTCTTGAAGCACAGGAAACTGCTACTATTACCGGACACGCTGGAAATGGATTCCGACACGTGGACAGTGAGCTTATCCTGGATGCGCTTCCACGCCGTCAAATAGGCAGTATCCTCGTTTCGATCCTTCCACACCGACCGCCAGCTGGCGAGTACTGGAGGCGGAGTCGCTGCTCGGATCTCCTCCGGTGTCGCTAGTCGGCCCTCAATCAAGCATTGAATCATTAGGGCATGTGATTCCTTGTTGAAGGTATAGAATTGGGAGGAAATATGGGGCTCGGGGCTAATGCACAACGGAGGTTGATGAATTGGCCTCTTGTTGTGGTTGATTAAAGGGGGATTCGGCAAATTAGGGTTCTGAAACTGAAGGGCATCGTTTGAAGGCGGGAGAGGGATTTCGGCATCCGACGAGGTGTGGCTGACGTCATCATCTTCGTCGTCCCGGAAAAGATCGATTTCGGCAAGGGAGAAGGCGTCGTCGTCAATGGAGGGCTGGGTTTGAGTGTGGTGAGGGTCCATGAACTGTTCATGGTGGGGCGGCGGTGGGCCCAGGTGGTGGAATAGATCATCCTCAATCTTGCTTGGATTCATTTGAAGCAACAAAAATTTTCGAACAGAAGTTCACTGTAGTAATCTATGGAAGCTCTGTGGTCACTGACTCTGACATAGAGAGAGGGCTTCGAGTTTTCTCCTCTCCCTAAATTTTCTCTCTCTATACGTATATATATGTAAGAAACACATGTATGAATCGAGTATTTTATCGAGTTGGCAGAGGGTAGGGTTTAAATTGGGGCTTTTTGGTTGGTTGGGGGTTGGGGATGAGGAAAATGGCAATACCAGGACTAGCAGTAAAAGGAAGCCTTGTTGTTTCCTCGAATGCTGACAAGGATATTTCATTTTAGGGTAAAATTAATTTTGATTCCTGATATTTTAATTCAATTTCAATTATTCTTATTTTTTTTAATTAATTTTAATTTCATTAATTTGGCCATTCTTTGACAATATATCCAACTAAATTAAAGGGTATTTTTGTAATTATACATTTAATAATTAAATTAATATAAAATAAAATAAAATAAAATAAAATATGAGACATTCATTTTTATAGGATAATCTAAACCACATTCCAAAAACCTGAGGCAACGTTTATGATTTATTACTTTATTTTCAGTTCTTTTTTATTTTTTAATTGATAAATTCATTTTATAATTCTTTGGTTTCATTGTTAGCATAAGTTCTCAATTTTGAATACAAGATCTCTTCATTTTAAAGCAAATAAATTATATGTTTGTTCAATTATTCGATAAATAAGTAAAATTACAAAATATATTCATACTAGCATTATCGACGTGCTATATATGAATTCTTTAAAATTATTATATATTAATTTAATTGTTGAATAAATATAATTAAAAATAAAAATATCACAAAACATGGTCAAATAAAATTAAATTTCAAGATTTAAAATATAGTATTTAAAAGCTTAAAATATATAAAGATATCTCATATACATGATGTCATAAAAAATAAATTTCAAGATTATCCAACAAGAAGTTAAAATAAATTCAGAACTTTCAAAGATAATAGTTTATAAATATTATCATATACTTTATTAAAAAGAAGAAAATATTATGCAACTAAAAATTAATAGATAGTTGCATTGAAAAATAAAAAATATATGAGAAGGATATAGAAAATAAGATTGGTGGCTTAAAAATTGTTGGAAAAACCTTAAAATTATAATATTTTAAGATTATTTTAAACTTAAAAATGATGAATACACATCAACTTAAAGACTAAAATTTAAAGAATTAGATAATATATTGACTTCTAAGAATTTTTTTAAAAATTTTATTTAATTTTAAATTTTTATTAAAAATCAATTAAGTTAAGATAAAACTATGATAATAAAGATATAAAAAAAAAACTAAAAATATCAAAAATAAATATATAAAAAATTTTAAAGCTAAAATCAATATTAGTATATAAGTTAATAGAAACCTTTTAATTTGACTCATAACTTAATTGTTGAATAATTCGATGAAAAAAAGGGTTTGACATTAATAATACAAAGTTAGAATTTAAGTAAATTGCTAAAGTATTTATAAACTCAAAATTGATTTTAAAATATGAATTAGCGATAGAATGTCAAGATGAAATTAGAATGTAAAATAAAATATAGAGATAAAATACGGCACATTGTCAATTAAGAGCAATAAGTTGAAAAGAATCTCTTTGTGAAAAGATGCATCTTTCATTCAAAATGCATTTTCTATGCAAAACTAATGAACCATTTAGCTTTTCTTTTTATAACTTGGGAATGGTTTTGCTTATAATATATTATTTAAATTATAGTTGAAAGGGTTCTTTGGTTATTTTTTAATTTTTGGCTAGAAAGTGTTATAGGAATACGATTAAAAAGATGAGATTGAAGTCAATTAAAAGAATATGAATGATTTTGCAATTAAGTTGAAATCTCATGGATGAAAATGAATTTTACCCTTTCATTTTATGACATTATTTTATTTTTATTTAATAATTTATAATGTATTTTAATAATAATGAAATAGATAATATAGTTAATGCTTGCCCAAAGAGCATAAAATGTTTATGTTTTAGTGTTTAGTGTAAATTATTTTGATGTAACACACAAAATAATAAGTGACAAAGTAAAACCTGTCACTAATAACATGCATAAAGTGGCAATAGTTTTTATCTTATCATTAGTGATAATTTTTCAGTGACAAATAATTCAATAGTAATAAAAATTATTGTTTCAAGTTGTCGCCATTAACAATTAATGACACCCTTATAGTAACAACTTAGTGACTCCTATAGTGACAACTTAGTGATAATATAATTTATGATAAGATTTTCATTATCATCATAGGTGAGTTACTAATTATTTATGGTGACAACTTTAATAGTATTCTTATCACTATTTAGTTTGTAAAAATTATTAAGGTGATAAAACTAAATTTTTGTCACGTAATAAACATAATTAGTGACAACTTTTGATTTATCACTTACTATTTTGCCACTAATTTATTTTATTCCTGTAGTGACAATAAATACCAATTTAATCTATGAGTGGTAATTTAGTAGCAGTGAAGGGTAATGTGGCTTGATCGCTTGTGTCGTTAAGACTTGTGGATTTTTTAATTTAGTTTATAATATTAATGTTGTTAAAAGATGTTTTATTTGCTTGAAATTATTTTTGTTATAATTATTGTTCAAAATTAGATAAAGTAATTTTGGTATATGCCGCCTCAGATTATAATTATTGTTCAAAATCAGATAAAATAAATTGGTATATGCCACCTCAAATCTTGATACCATCTCATGTTTACTTGTCTTACGTACGTTGTTGTTATTGATATTTCATTTTTAGATATCATTATTTTTGTATTTAATCATTCATAGTGTAATTAGATACATATTTAGATAGATAATATAGTCATTTTTGCTTAATGAAAGCAAAAACACTTATACTTTAGCACCCATTGCAGCTGCTCGCAACGCACCAAGTTCACCTATGGATAGAACTGTAAACGGATATTAAATAGATCGGATAGGCTGTATTCATATCCGTATCTGTTTAAGTTTTACAATATCCGTATCCATATCTGTATTCGTATCCGACGGATATTTTTTATTAACATCCAAATTCGTATTTGTCGAATATTATCCGAATTCGGATATATCCGTATCTGATTATAATTATTTCGAATATCCATTTATAAGTATCCAAATATCCGTTTATGAATATCCGAATATCCAAATCCGTTAACTTATAATAAAATGCATATTTTTTCAAATAAATTTCATTTAAAAAAATTATCAAATAAATAATATAAAAAATCTAGAAAAAACAAAAACAAACAATAAAGTTAGCATACTTTAAAGATCAAAGATAATTTTTATTTTATTGTAGTAATTAATTTTTTTTAATTTTAAAATTTAATTATTCATTAATTTGTTATATATTGATTAATTTTATCATTTATATATTAATTTTTCAATTTTTTTTGATTTAATATTATTCAATTATCATCATTATCGTCTAATTTTTTAATTACTAATTTATACATATTTTTATTTATATATAGATTGTGAAATTTCATATTAAAAAAATAAAAATAATTTATTATGTATAATAGTATATTATATATGGTAATTTTTCAAATACTATTTATATATTAAAATACATAAAAATATAATATATTATATATAATATTTTTTGAATATTATTTATCGAATACGAATAATGGATTTAATTAAATTACAGATAATCAAATATATAAATGGATATATCAAACGGATATGTATTCAGAGCGAATATTAAACGGATCAGATAGGCATTTACCATATTTGTATCCGTTTACAGTCAGATGTCTACTTATCAGATACGGATAATATCTGCTTTAAACGGATACAGATAATTAGCCTATAAACGTATTCAAATGTGAATGGTAAACAGATTTTCGAATATCCATTTACAGCTCTACCTATGGATAGTAATTTAATATAAATGGGCAATAAAATAGTTTTGCTAACTATTTAGTTGGAACTATAATTTTTATAAGTTATATTCATATAATGTTGATCTTGTTGAAAATATCATTATCCAATCAAAAAGCCTTCAATTCTCAAACGAGAATAGAAGAAAATGATGTAAAATATCATAATATAACTAAAGAAACAATAAAATTATAAGAGATCATTTAATTCTAACTAAGAATTTGTTGGAGACTTTAGAATGAACATTGTGATTTGTGACTGTTCTTTTGGATTTAAAACAATGAAATTGATAATTTTACTGTATAAAAAATAATAATTTATTAGAATTCTCATAAAATTGAAAACAAAAATGTTCAAACATAGTCTTGTGATGTTCAAGAATTTTTCTGGACAAAGATGAAATTTTTTAATGTGAAAAACAAAATATTGTACAAATTTTATGCATTACTATGTTTGAGTTACCTAAATTTGTCTATTGATTTTTTATTTTTTTTTAATTGAAGATGTTTCATGTTGCTAACATATAGTATTCATCTCAAGTCTGCCATTTACGTTTAGCCTTCAATGACGTCTCAAAAAAGTGATCGACGGTTAATAATTAACCTACCATCCCTATAGGTTAATTTATCAATGGATTTGCTCTTTATTTTGAAATTATATATTTGTCCTTAAATTATGGAATCAACTATTGTTGTTGTTATTGTTATTATAGAGGAAAACAAATAAGGGAATTTTTATATTTGAGAGGGGGACAAAAAGGTAATTCAATAGATGTGATCAAGATATTTTAGTATTGAACCAAAAATAACAACCAACAATCCTATGGACTCACATAAAAATAATCATGCAAATCAAACGATAACACAATGATAAATAATTATATAAATTATCATGTAATAAATAATAATTAGATAATTTAAAAATTGAAGCAAAATTTGTTATTATGAATTTAAATTTTTTAATTTTAAATCCATGAGTGGAATGGATTTGGGCCATTGGTTTCCAATTTAAGATAAAATGGTAAGATTTTGGGCTTTTGCTTATTGGACCTGCGGCCCACTTGACTATCTTTAGCTGTAATGGAGCCTATGAGAACTCAGGTAGAACTGAATTTCGTGCATATTTAGTCAATTGGTAATAGAATAACTGGCATTATTAATTATTTCAAAACTATGCTGTATGGATATTTATAATTAGTTACACAATAAGATGTTATTTTGGATATTAAATTTGTGTTTAAGATTTGAATATTAAATTAATCATTTTACATATCCTTAACACATATTTTCATGCTTTAAAATAGTAGTTGAGAATTCATTACGATGAATTTCTGGAATAATTAAATAATAATTAGTTCATATTATTTCAATATCATGAAATTTGTATAAATTTCCTAATAAAATTATGTAATGAAATGGTTAACCATGTACACATCCACATAATATCCTTAAATTTTGAAAAAATTATTACATTATTCTGCCTGCGACATTAATATTTTTTTTAAAAAAAAATTAGCACATTATATTAATAATTTCACATAGTTGTTGTTTGTGAATATTAAGGGCTAGTTTGGTTGGGATGATAAGATGGGATACAGTATTTTTATCTTACTTTATTATTCGTTTGGTTTGAGTGATAATAAACACTCAAACCCATATGAATATTCAAAGCCCGTGTTCATATGTGCAATTCTCATGATGAATTAATCTGTCACCACCCATGAATTTATTTATCATGCCAGCCAAACAATATCACAATTATAAAAAAACACACAAATTATCACATAATAAATAATTATAAAATAACTTAAAAATCCAACCAAACTAGTCCTGAGCAAAGATTAGATTGTGTCTTTTGATTGTTTTACCTGAGAGATTAGGGTGGAATTCAAACCACCTTAATCAATATCAAATTCTCATTTAATTTGCTATATTATATTACAAAATTACATCTTTTTTCTTCAGTTGCCCCCATTTTTTCATTTGAAAATTCGAAACACGGGACATAATAATAATAATTTCATATGAAAAGGATAAGTGGCTCGACAAGAATGTCGCTCCAATTTATCATTTTAATTTTTAATATCGAACATGATACTATAGATTATTAATGGACTTTATCTCAACTATTCTCACCAAACTAAATAAGCTCATTATTTTTAAATAACCAAAATGACCTAAGTAAAAATAGCCATATCATTTTCAAATAACCAAAGTCATATGAATCTGTAGATTGGCTGACCATATCTACTTTTAAGGAGATAAAAAGTAGACTATGAGTAGCATGAAAAACCCAAACTTAAGGTACCTATTACTTTGACTATCCTAATTGTCTTTTTGAGTTCTAATTTAATATGCATTCTTTTATTGTTAAACTAAGCAAACAAATTAATTACACCCATTTGCTTTAACTTTCAAACAACTTTTTGCTTACAAATCGTTCAATTTGTACATTAGTTAAAGGGTTTAATAAGTTGCATACTTCTAAGTTGTGACCACACGAGTGTAAAAAACTTTAGAGCAAGTTTGATTTGTTTGTGTTTTCATTATTTTCAAAATATTGAAAAGTAATTAGTGGAAATGAGTTGAAAATAAATTTGTATTTGGATATATTGTTGAAAAAGTAATAATGATGTTGGATTTAATAAGTTGTAGCTGGTAAGAGAAGAGATATAGAAATAATGAAATAGAAAGAGAAAATATATAGGTTATTTAAAAAAGATATATAAGTTATTAGGGAATGAGTTTTAAAAATGAAAATAAAAATGATGTTGGGTGAAAATGTATAAAAAGTAATATGTTTTATTTTTAGAATAATAAAAAATGTAAAAATGGACTTTGAAAATGAAACCAAATCGGCCATTTTTCTGGAGGTATTTTCATTTTTTAGTACAAAAGAATAGTGAAAGTTAGTTATAAGTATGATTTTGAAAATGAAATATTATTCGGATGTTTTATTAAAAATGAAATGATTATGTAGGATTGAAAATGAATGATATTTGGATATTATTGTAATTTTGCATTAAATATCATACAAATGAGATGAGGAGAAAATAAAGTATGAAAATGAAGAGATAGTAAGAGTGTGTTTGATAAATGTGCTGAGAACGAAAATATTTGTAAAAATATAAAATAAGTTGATAGCTTTCTATTTTTATTTTTGAGAAAAAATGAAAAAGAATTTTGAAAATAAAAACCAAACGAGCACTTAGGCTCTCTCTCTCTCTCTCTCTATATATATATATATATGTTCTCATGGATTAATAATTTTCTATTAAACTTTTGATTAATATTATTACGTAAGTTCATCTCTTAATTGTCTTAATCACTTGTTGATTGCACTATCAATCCATGTAGTTAATAACACAATCGACACGTTGAACGTGTGCCGTATATTTAATCTTTATGTTTTAAAAAATGAATTTTATCTAATAAACTACTTTTAGCTTTTACTATTATAAGCAATTATGGAGTAATTAATAATAATAAAATTAGCGTAAATTGTTTAAATCTTAGGAAAAATGTAAATGCTTTGTTCGGTTACATTCTCCCAATTTATTTTCCAACTCTCAATTCATAAATAAATAAATAATTATATTTTCCAACCCCACTCTCTAAAATACATAATTCATTTTTAAAAAATTCCTACTATTCCTAACTCCACATCATTCCAAAGCACCACATATTTTTTCATTATTACAAATATATAAGTACATCGGCACATATATAAATAATTTTAAAATACTGATTTCACCCCATAAATCTAACAAAAATGTTATTGATGTGACATCTTATTTCCCCAAAGTACAAACAAACAAACAGTTTCTTAGAATTTATTCTCCCAAAATACAAATAAACAAGTATCACATTCTCCAATCTCACTGCTCAAAATCTATTCTCCCAAAATATTTTGGGAGAATGATCTAATTCACAAACAAACAAAGGCAAAGCATTTCACCAATTTTATTTTTTTCACCTTTTCACATTTCACATTGTGATTTGTTAAAAAACACTGTTTCTAATAAATGGTCACATCAAATAATCGCTTCGACTCTTTGATTATGATGTAATATTTTTTAATTTTTTATACCATCACAGGTGTACACATATTTATCGAGTTCTCTAATGAAGAGATTTATGCTATTCGAAAATATTTTCTATGTTTTTTTCTATTCTGATTTTGAAGAAATTTAATATTTTTCGTAAAAACTACTAAATAAAAACATTTGCTTTAGTATAAATTTAGTAATATCATTTTATTGTCCATTGAATGTATTATCTTATTTAAATTTAAATAGATACAAATTTTTAACTTTAATGTTTTCTCAAGTAGTTTGAGAAAAACAATGAGGATAAGATTAGGAAATATTATTATATTTTTTAAGGGTAAAGTCTACATATTCACTGTGAAATTTAGGCTTTGTTCTTTAGCATTTTTTCAGAATATTTTTCAATTTTCAAAATAAATGTAAAAAATGTACATATTCTCTAATCATTCTCCTAAAACAAAAAAAAAAAATTATCCAAAAAATCCCTCCTAAAACAGTCTTAAAATACCTTATACCCTATTATCTCATTTTCTTACTATACCTTTCACATTACTCATTCATTTATCACTTTCTTACTTCACCCATTCATATATATACACATACATACATATATACATACATGTACGAAAATATTAAAATTTTACTAGTTATAAAATTCTAAAACTCATGTTTACAAATTTAATTAAACTAATTGTCGAAAAATTAATTAAGTTTAATTAATATCATTTATGTTATTAGTAAATCATTTATTTATTGAATAAAGTATTAAATTAATTAAATTACTTATTAATTAAATTATGTGTTGGTTATATTTAATATTTAATATATTAATTAAATATTACATTAATACATTAAATAAATAACTTAAGACGTTTTAATTTGATATCATAAATAAATAAATCTTCTTCAAAAAATTAATTTTTATTAAATATTAAAATTTAATTATAGTGCTATATTTATTTAATAATTTATTATATTTATTAAGTTAATATTAATATAATTAAAGTAATTGTTAAAAAAATAATTAAATTTAAGTAAAAATTAAATAAGTTTTACTGAATAATTTATTTACTAAATAATGTATTAATCAAATAATGAGTTAAAGTAATTAAATAATAAATTAAAATAATTAAATTAATTTATTTAATTATTTAATTACCTTGTTATTTATATATTAATTATGTTTCTTATTTCATATAAAATTAGATATTATATTTATTTGTTTAATAAATAATTTAATTTAAGGTGGCTTAATTTCATATTATATAAAATTATTTATTTATTTAATTTGATCAATTGTTATTAAGTATTATATATATCAATTATTAAATAAATTATTTTATTTAAATCAATAACTAAGTTTATTTGTACATAAATCATATATAATAAATAGTTAAATAATTAGATTTTTATTTAATAAATAGTAATTAATTAGTTTATAATTAATGTGCAATAATTAATTTTTTTTATATAAATTGATATTAAAAATTATGATGTAAGTTGATTTTTTATATTTGAGATATAATTATAATTTTATAAATAATTAATATTTATTACTAAATATTTTTTGTTCAAATAATACATCATTTCCTAATGTTAAATTTATAAAAATATAAATTTTAAAATAAATTATCAATTAAATCACATCTTTTTATTACAACCATATATCAATCATTACTCACATATATATACACACACATTATCTAACTATAAATATATATACACAATAAAAAATTTACTTTTATCCTACAAATTTAATAAAAAATTAATTAATTTGACATTTGTAATGAAGTTTGTCTCCCCTAAAATATAAAAAAACAAACAACTTATTCTCAATTTATTTTTTATATTTTTTCAAAATAAAAAATAATGAATATATTTTTTAAATTTTCTACCAAAAATCCATTCTTCCAAGATATTTTCCAAAAAACATTCAAAATGCTGAAGTGCAAAGCCTTATAGGGTATCTGGATATGCTCAGCTTGTTTAATTAAAAAAGAAAAAGAAAAAGAAAAAGGACGGACACGTGGCGGTCAATGGGGGACCCATAGTGCCGTCCTGTCACTCATTGCTTCCTCTTCACACCACACGCTTTGGACAGGAACCGGACGGCGCGGTGATGGCGCCGTTTAAAGACTGTTACCGATTCGCCTCCACCTTAGTCTCCATCAACTTTTCTAATTATGGACTACTTTTAATCATTTTAAGTATTTTGATATTTTTTAATATAAATCTGAATAAGATAACATTCTATCTAGTGATCTAGTTTCGTAAAATATATACATATTAATTCATTTTTAAATAAATAAAATTTTCAAGGAAATTTTTTTGAAATTATAAACTTGAAATTTATTTAGATGTTTTATCATTTTAAAAATTCTATTAAATCATCATGGCCAATAGAATTACATCAAAATAATGACCATTGCTACACTTGGACTCCCTTTGTTTTCCCCTCTCATTTAATTGAAAAAATATATGGTACAATTAGTTACTTATTATTTGATGTATATCACTCAAGTCGAACCACATGATCGAGCCGTATTGCTCAGTCGAGCTAGCATTTAGCATTTGTAAATCAAGAATAGGAGCTGTGAGGATCTATACATCTGCTGAGCTGACAACTAAAATATGATTATATTACATATACAAATAGCTGAGTTGAAATTAAAGTCGCTTCTGATCCAAAAGTCCAATTTATATGAGCAATAATACTGATAAATAATATTTACATGTATTAATAGATTATTAAAATTGTTGAGATCATGGCATTCAGCTAGGGTAGTGGGCAGCTTTAGCCCACTTAGTGGGTCTAATGCCATATAAAAAGATCATTTCAAAAAATTGACAAAAAAATTAGGAGAGTTTTTTTGACTTTCATTTTTGATTGATTTTTAACTTGTGTTTATTTTGTTAAAAATTACGAAATTATTACATTTATTTTGCCAAAAACTATGAGATCGCTCATGTCATTAGTATTATTCAATTGCAAACAATTGCAATTCTCTTATCATAGAATATATTGTCCTACTTATGTATTAATTAACCTTTTCAATCATTGTTTTTGTAATAATTAACAAATAACATAGAATTTTTATTTCTCAACTTTCAACTAAAACGAAAACCGTGCATATAGAATGATTGATGGTTTATAAAGAATAATTTTATTTTATATATCATTGAAATCGATGATTTAATTCAATTTATAAACTGTTATCTGTTTCTCATCATTCAAGAAGTTTTTTTAAAATAGAAACTCCATTATATACATATCAATGAAATATTTTATTTAAAATAAAAATACATAGGAAATTTATTTCTCAACTTTCGTATAGAACGAAAATTGTCTATTAAAATTATTGATAATACTTAATTTTATCTTATATCATGGAAATCGATGGTTTAATATAGTTTATTAGTTGTTCTTTTTTTTTTATAATTTAAGAAGTCTTTTTAAAATAAAATTTTCATTAAATATGTGTCGGTGGAATATCTTGACACGATTAACTTTTTATATTTAAAAAAGAATTTATAATCATCACATAAATAGATTCACATATTGCACATTTATATGTGTATTTACATTAGAAAGTCTTGAACAGACTATTTTGTCTCGTATTCAATTTATTTAAAACTTTCATCTCGTCAGTTATAGGTCACGTCATTCAATCCGATGTGGCAGCTTAAGCTCCGAAAGAAAAATAAAACGGTGGCGTTGTGCTTTGAATGCCGAACTCTCAGTGAGTTTTGACTTTTTATTTTTATTTTTTGACAGGGTTTATTTTATGTTTCTCTATGTGGGCCATGATTTCATAATTTCCCATGGACGATTTTACCCCCATCAAATTTAATTCAAGCATTACATAAAATCAATTTCACACGTCTGTGTTTTTTTGGGCTAAAAGCACTTGCAGTTGATATATTTGATTTAGTCATAAAAAATTGGGCGTAGTAGTAATTTCAAGAAATTATAATTTATTGAAAGAAAATCATTTTAATGGCACTTTCCGTAATAAAATATTAAAAGTTCTTTCGTAAAATACTTTTATAATTCACTACTTAACTGGTAAATTAATTCTTTATTTAATTTTTTTTACATTAAATTAATACTTTTTTCCTTTTAGCTAATTTTTAGTCCCTTTGACATCATCGTAATATTAATAAACCCCTGTAAATGGCATGCTACTATGTTTATTTTTGTAGGAGATTTCGTTAGGACATGAACCCTGACTCCTTTAATGATATGTTGGTATTGCAGTTTGAGAACCCACATCCTCAAATAGTCATTTAATTGCATCCCTCAGTGTCTTTCAATAAATTAAAATATTATGTGAATTTATAACATGTAATAGATGGTGAAAAACTCACTAAAATAGTCTCGACTCCCAATTTGTTTAATTATGTAATATTTTATATTGATCCCTATAAGTTAGTATAACTATAAATACACAATATATGTTGACGATATAGTCTACATGCTAATGAGAAGGTAACTATAAAAGGGCAAAAGATTGCATAATTAACTAAGGCATATAATGCACCTAGAATACGTGTGGATTAGAATTTTAACGAAAAAAAACAACAAAAATAAATTAAAATAAAATATCTAAATATAAAATACGAATTAAATGCACTTTTAAAAATCTTCTTTTTACTAAATTCCAAAATTCAAACCTATAATTGTAACGAATTTAGTGATACATAGTAGTACGAGGTGACCGGGGTATAAATCCTAAAAAGTTAATA
>JACGDI010005331.1:232853-251488 GCA_014898725.1 Jacaranda copaia | reverse complement strand
AAGCCACCCATCATTATCACAAGAGACAGCGCAAATGCCCTCAGATCCCATGTGATGGAAATCGCCAACGGCTGCGATATTCAAGAAAGTATCTCCAACTTCGCGACGCGGCGGCAGAGAGGGGTTTGCATCTTGAGCGGCAACGGCACCGTCACGAATGTAACCCTCCGGCAGCCAGCTGCTCCCGGGGCGGTTCTGACATTACATGGAAGATTCGAAATTCTGTCGCTTTCCGGATCGTTTCTTCCGCCTCCAGCGCCGGCTGCGGCGTCGGCACTGACCATATATTTGGCCGGCACGCAAGGGCAGGTGGTGGGAGGAACAGTGGTGGGGCCTCTGCTGGCTTCTGGGCCAGTGGTGATCATGGCGGCTTCCTTTGGTAATGCAGCATATGAACGTCTGCCGCTGGAAGATGAAGAAGCGCCGCCGCCGAGCAGCGGGCAGTTAGGATCACCGCCGCTGCCGGGGATTTCCGGGCAGCAACTGATGAATGATCCCAACTCGAATCTTTTCCAAGGGATGCCTCAAAATATGCTAAATTCATGCCAATTACCATCTGAGGCTTACTGGGGAACCAATCGCCATCCTTTCTAATCAACAAGAAAAGAAGAAATCCTTTGGTTAATTTTCTTACAACACGACTTTATTTTGCCTCAAATTTTCTTCTTGATTTCTTCCATGAGCAGTAGTCTTAATTTTTCTTTTTCTTTTTCCTTAAATCTCTTGAGTTCAAGGTCCCATCTGGATGTATAAATTCATGAATTCTTTGTGGTTTTCCATTTTATGGGATTAATAGCTTCTGCAGTTTCCTCTTTCTTTCTTTATATTCCTTTCTTGCAGTTTTTGTCAGACAATCATATCCATCATAACTTCCCGCTGAAGAAATTTAATTTTAGGTTTCCTTTCTTTTTTGGTGGTTTTCTTTTTGACTTTCCTATATTTTGTCATGAAAAAAAATCTTTTCTTGCTATTTCATACTTTAAGTAGCATTTTTTCACATAAAATAAAATGCAGACCACTTATCTTCATATCCCACATATGCAGACTCAAAATCCAACCTTTATATTTTTTGCCCTTTTACTGAAAGTTTGAGGTCTCGAGTTTCAAGTATGGAGATTCTCTTACAGCATGCAAATGGGGCCAAGAGGTATGGGCTTAACATTCTGCCTTGATTTCTTGTTTGTTTTGACTGTAAAATTTTGGGCAAGAGAGATGAACCATTGGGTATTGGGTTACACGTGCATTGATCTGAACTTAGCTACTTCCCGAGGCACAACTAACTCTTCTACACTAAACCAGCAGAGGTTAGTACAACGCAGATAAATTTGCCAGCTTTAACGCTCACCCCATCGCTCTCACTAGAAATCTTTCTTTTCACCAACTGGATTCGCTGTAAGAGATTAGTTATCACATGCAATAAGTTCGTTGGGGTAAAAAATTCATAATTTTAATTATAAAATTTATTAGCTAAATTTAAAATAGATACTTTCATAATTAATTTTTTGCTATAATTAATCAGTAGCTAATAATTACTTTTTTTATATAAATATTAATTTTTTTTACATATAATGCATAACTAATCTATTGTATACTTATAATGAACAAGACTATGGATTGATAACTAACAATTTTTACTCTTTGTTATCTAAAAAGTTACGTTTACTACAAAAATTTTGTAATGATAGTTATGAAATAAATTTCACAATAATTTTAGTCTTTCGGTAATAATTATATTTCATTACTCCCATTGATCTCTATTTCATTTTGGGGAGATGTGTCAAAGTTTATAACCAAGTATTTCTGTTAAAAAATATTATGCAACATATGTGCATATGTATTATGATGAAATGAAATATTTATGAAAATAGATTGTCCAAAATACTAGTTCTCCTGTTCTTAATTGGGCTTAAGTCATATATTAAGGGTCACCTTATTTTTTTCATCTTTTTCCACTATGATTCTATGTTGATTTTCATATACATTGAGAAGGCATTTGCTGTCTGTATTATGTTTCAATGAAATATCCAAACATTGCTTGACGTTTCTTTTGATCATATTTCATCCAAAATCACAATTCTAGGGTTCTATAGCAGTCATATTTTTATCCTATTTTGGATTCAATTATAATTACTTACAAAGGCATGCTCAATTAATCTCTGATTCTGTATTTCATGATTTACAGTGCTTCTGCTTCTTGAACTTCCTTTAGTTAATTTGAACAAATTTAAACTATTTTTAATCTTATTATTTTTCTCATTTTTCCCCTTAAAATCTATATTTGAAAGAATAAATTTTTCTTAATTTTTTTTGGAGGAATAAATTTCCTTACATGCAAACTCGACAAATTTAGCCTTTTATAACAATATATATAAGGACATGCACATGAGAAAGAGTGACTTGCATTGTACCAATGTAATATGTGGATTGATAAACATATTTGAGGGCATAGGTTTTGTTATTGTACATTCTACGTTATATATATGTATGTATATTTCTACATGTGCACATGCATGTCTACTGTTCATTTAAGTTCAAATTCTAAATTTTACACATATAAGTATTATTGTATTAGGGCAATATGTATTCTATATCTTGGGCTTTTTCTCTACTATAAAATCTTTAGGGTGAATTCTATTTTGCTTGTTTATATTTTGAAAAAACTATTATTTACTCTATATTGCAATCACAATTTATTGAAGAAAATGGAAGAGTGATGTCATATATAAAAAGATGAATTAAGGAAATAAGATCTCCAAATAGGTTTTAGACGTCATAGTAGCAAAATTAAAAATTAAACCTAAAATTTAGATAAAATGGAATTTTGTAGTGTTAGAGTTAGATGGAAATCGGCACTAGGCGTTCCTTTAGTTATAACAAATATGCTGCTACAAAGATAATGTTTTGTAATAGTTGTTACGTTATTGATAATCCAATGATCAATTGATTTAATGGCATATTTTTACACATATAAATTTAAAATTTAAACCCTTGATGTGTGTGTGCCTGTATAAATATATAAATATTTCTTGTTTGCCAATATTTGTTCACTAATTAGGGTCAAAACTGATTTAAGATAATTTTTTAGCATATGATTTGATTCATTTAACTTTAAAATGCACAATAATCAAAATAAAGAAACAAAGAAAATCATGTTTAAGAGAAATGGAGGAAAACAATAGGCTAAGGTGTACATGTTTTTCCACATTTGAATTAGAACAAGCAAGGGGAGGAATAATGAACAAAGAGAAGTTAGGAATGTATGAAAGAGAATGTTAATTTATGCCTAATTAGTGTGTGGATTTGTGTGCTAAGTAATTTCTGTTATTTGATTTTGGTAAAAAAATTTCTCTTTGAGCTATAAGGCTCAATGGTCGAATCAATGAAGGTTTGGTTGGATGATCTTTTTCGAGTTAATGCTAGCTATTCAAAGTGAATTGGTATCTCAAAGCATAAAAAAGGTTAGAATCAATGGAGATAGCTCATTGAAAATTCTCCAAAATTGAATATAAATAAAGAGCATTTATGATTGTATCCTATTTGAACAACAATATAATATAGAAATATCATAGTTTCAGGAGTTAATTTTAGCTGAATTAAGATGGGATGACCATAAATCTGGGTCTAAGCAGAACAAATGGGATCAATTTGATTCGAAAAAAGTATGTGGATCGTGAATTATTTAATCTTTTTATTTAAATATTAGGGCCAAATTGATAATCTCACAATTCTACCCTAATAAATGTGGCATGTTATTATGAGGTATGCTTGTTTTGAGAGGAATGGAATCAAATTAACAACTTGATCAATATTTGAAGTAAGTTGAAGAATAAAGTAGAGAGGTTGATTTGTAAACGAGGTACTATTTATCTAACAATTTACATTTAGTGTTCTGAATTCTGGTTGATCTCATATTGTATATGATTTAACTTCAGGCAATTATGAGAATGTATATCATAAGTGTGCATGAATTAATTGGAATACAAGACAAAAATAAAGCTTGTCACAAAAATAATTAATTATTTTAGTTGGATTCACAAGATAAGCATGTCAATTATTTTATTTGATTAATCATGACAATCAAAAGGATAAGACTTTTATATATAATATACTAAGTCTTTTTGTGCTAACTTCGCGCTATATTCAACGAGAATGCAATTTTTTATTGAAATTGAGAACTGAATTTAATTGTGGCTTCTTCTTCATTTTAATTTTGATTGTCTTCCAAATCAGTGATGTGAACAACCACTTGACTTTCTTTTTCTATGGTAGTTGCGCTAGGACTTAGGTGTAACAACTGCCTTGCTAGTCTTCTTTCTAGCATGAAAATTTGACTCTATTGAACTCTCCGAACTTAGACTCGAGTTCGTAGTATTTGTTCTTGATTTCTGCAATCGGGCGTACCGTCTCTTTCGATATCGACCTGTGGAACTGCAATGGAGTAACAAGAGCTTTGTTTGGATGTGAATTGGAGCATTTTTCCAAAAATGAATTTTGTGAAGCGAAGTTAGGAAATGTGATAGTTGTTTGTTTGTATTTTAGAAAGTGTGTAGAGAATGAATTAAAAGAAAATAGTTAATTTGTTTGTATTTTGAGAGAAGAGGAGATAAAATGTTACGTCAATGACTTTTTTGTGGAGTTCGTAGGATGAAATGGGTATTTTAAAATTATTTATATATGTGTATATATAAATTGTGTGAGTAGTAATATGCTTATATATTTATAATGATGAAAGAATATGTAGTGTTTTAAGAAATAATGTGGAGTTTGGAATAGTAAAAATTTTTTGGGAATAAATTTTGTATTTTGAAAGTGTAATTGAAGAATGTGTAATATTTATTTATTTAAATTTTGAAAGTTGAAAAATGAATTGAAAATTGACAAACAAACAAAGCCCTTGACTTCTCGTAACGCCCCCTCTTTGTGACATCTGATTGAGTAGTAAATAGAGGGCCTGCCTCTTAGAAGAGTTCTCCACCAAACTCTGAAGGTACCACCTAGACAGTTTGCTGGCATTTTCAAATAGGTTCTTTCAACTTAGAGGATGTTTGGTTCAGTTTTGAATGATCTATTTTATTTTATGTTTTATTTTTTATTTTATTTTACGATCATATATTAAGTACATTAAATAACTTTTTATAAAAATAATATATTTAAGATCAAATATACATAATATATACTTAATGAATTGAAATACATAATGAAATAAAAGATTAAAAGTGTGTTTGACAAGATTAAGAATTCTCCCAAACATCTTATAATATATTTAGGAGCTTATAAAATATTGTGAATTATTTGGTATAATTTTCAAAAAAAAATCTTATAAATTTTCAAAATAAGATGTAATGATTTGTTTATAAGCTCTTTTAAAAAAGTAAAGATTTTTGAAGTTATTTTAAAATTTTTAAAAGACTCACTTAATTTTAACTATATTAATTATAAAATTACTATTATTAACATCTTATAAGTTCTAAAATCTTATTTTATTCAAACACTTTAAGATCTTATGTTTGGAATAAGATTTAGCATTTTACGAGTTTCAAAAATATTTTATAAAATATAAAAAATTACTAAATATTTAGGATAGATTTAGCCAAACACCTTCTTAAATCTTCCGCTTTAACTTCTTACCTTATATACTACAACTTCTGGGGAGAAAAAAAAAAGAAATTAATTTTCTAAAATAATTTTCTTTTCCTCAAAAATGCCCCCTTAAAATAATTGTATGATGCCATCAACATCTGGCTATTTCTTTTTAGGCAATGATATAAATATAAACAAGAATTATAAGTTTGTGATTATTTGGGATGTTAAGAAAAATTAATGCATTTGCTTAGGTAGAAGTTATGGGTCGTCGCAGCACATATATATATATATATATATACACACACGAGCAAAGTTATATGGTAGGCCCAAAAATAAAATTGCTGAAATTATTTTCAAAGTCAAATTGTTTTAGCATGTTTTACTACCTTATAATTTATTTTTTAGATTGATTTTACTATTTTTCTAATATCTTAATTAACTAACTAAATGAGGTTTGGTTAATTAAATATTTGTTAAAATTATAAAAATAAGTCAGAAAGCTTTACTTTTTTCTAAACGAAGTTATTAAATTCTAACATATAATTTTAAAAACTTATAAGGTTTTTTATTTTTTTTTCTAAGTTCTATGGAATACTCATAATATCTTATTAATTCTCACACATGTTATAAAATATTTTTAAAATCTTAAAACCTCACTCAAAACTTGCTCTTACTAATGTGGATCCTCGCCAGGTGGAAAGTTTAACGAACGTGAAAACAAGCATAAATGATATTACCAAAGCTCAAAAGAGAGAAGGCAAGCCAAAGAGAAGAAAAGAAAAACACAACGACAACAACTAACTTCAGCTTCCCTTCTTTAAACTTAAGTGTTAAGCAAAGCAAGCGAGATTTTCTTTGCAACAATGTGTGGGCTGTCAAATTTGAAACAATGCCAGCCTTTTCTTTTTCCACAGTAAACTAAAAACAAAATTACTAGTTGTCATCAAGAGTAAACTCTTTGCACTAACAACAAAATTTCCTAGTTGGCTTCTGGATGATTGTTTGGCGATTTTTATACAGATAAACAGGCTATAAAGGGTTAAAACTATCAAAGATTCGAGGGATATGATTGATGCACTTTAAAACCAAAAAAGCATACCTGAAAATATCAGCAATGGTGTTCTCCAGCATAGGGTCAAAGCTTTCTCAATTGGCACAATCCATGATTGGAAAAATACTAGGGAGGTGGCATAGGAACCCACAATATGTTTTTGTAGACTTGTATGTCTTGTTTTCGGTTGTTTTTGGTAGATTGAAGTACATTCCATACTCAAACAAATTCCACATAGTCACCTGCGAGAAAATAGACAAGTTTTTGAACGATGACATGTGGACCAATTGGCTAAAAGATAATGAGGGCAACATTCTTGATCCTGCAAGCCCTGAGATCATCCGCGTGCTACCTGTATTGATGAAGATTGTTCAAGCACTCAGTGATGGATTAAGGTTGAAAAATGGTTGCAAAGTTTCTGCTTATAAACCAAAAGGTTATCAGAGAATGTCAGAAAAAGATGAACATCTTGAAGGCTTGATTGTGTCCAGATTCAGAAAGGAAAGGATTTTGGCTGATAATCAGCAGAATGTTAGCTGGAATAGTAAAGGGAGGAAACTTGGTCTAAATCACAATACTGAGCATCTGAATGGATTAAACTGGGAATTGGTGATGATTGAATCAGAGGATCCTAGTGCCTATTACTGTGGTAATGGGAAGATTGTTCTTCATACTAGTACACTTTATTCGTTTCATACAGAGGCAGAATTAGCATGCACTCTAGCACATGAGGTCGTGTGCGGTAATCACTGACTAAGCATTGAAATTATTGTTTAATTTTCTTGTTACACAGACTACATTCTTGTTTAATTTTCTGCTGTATTCACATGAACTTGTATCTTATAATAGTTTTCTTCAATCATTAGGTTGGGCATGGAGTGGCTATGCACACATCAGAGTATCCCGTTAAGGCTCTCTGGCTCTTTTCCCTAATCCCTTGGCCTCCAGCCTTTTGGTGCCCAGCAATTCTGCGTTTATGGGACTTGATTCTCTACTGCTCCAGGAGGTGTGATAAGAATCTTGTGATTTGGTTATCACCCAATTCCAATTATTCTTAATTGAATTAATGTCCATCAAATTGTTCCCAGTGCATTAATCCTAAGCAAAAATGAAAAATCTAACCCATGCTTTTCATTTTCAGGAGGGAACTTGAAGCAGATTACATAGGACTTATGTTGATGACTTCAGCTGGCTATGACCCTCGAAGTGTTCCACAATTTTATAAGAAACATGAGTTGGATGAGTATTTCTTGGACTCAACTCACCCTTCTGAAGAGCAAAGAGCCTAAATGCTGAGCCAAGCTAAAGTGATGGACAGAGCACTAAAAATATATGAGGAAGTTCAAGCTGGCAAGGAAATCACAAATATTATCTGAAACATTGATCATAAGTATATGGATTTACCACCACCACCACCCCTCCCACCAATCCTATAAAAGATGTCTGTTTCTAGTACGATTTGTCCCTAAGCGCTCTCCGTTGGAACAAATTATTTACTGCAGTTGCTTTCACCAAATTCACTCAGTGATAGAGGATATTAAGGTAGTATCTACATTGTGAAGCCATGGTGTGATACATCAGTCAAGCAACCAAACATAATCTCTACATAGTAAAACAAAAGGTGAATCACTTCGAGCAAGATATATAAAGCACGTCACAAACTGTTAATGGAACGAGGAAAACTAAAATGGGAAGCTTAAAATAGATAATACGAGACGAGCAACAACGCCGAGCATCAAGCTTAATCCCCCGAATCTCTGTGCACAGTACAAACTGAACAGCGAGCAGAAAAACTTTATCAGGTCAGATCTAGGATCCACAGGTTAAATTCCTCCAAGGCATAATATTTACCTGAAAAGGAGACAAGCCATGTTATTTTGAGGAGGTGCCCATAGCATAACCATCCTTCATTATCTACAGATGTTCCATGATCTTTTGAAGAGAAAGCCTTTCTTATGCGTCCTTTACAAGAAGCTCCCAAATGAAGGCCCAAAACTAGGAAAGACAAAAGAATTTCATAGCGACGGTCTGTCAGCAAAAGTGGAAATCGTTAACTGATGCACCAACGGACAAAAAGACCGGGCATGTGAGATTTCTAGCTTTTGTAGGCATGTCAGAGGTGGAAGGAAAGTTTAGGTCAACCTTCATAATCCCGCAAGCAGAACTCAGTTGCTGGCCCAATCGTTTGATATATTGCAAACACCAGGAAAATACAGCAACAATATTTATCTTACTTTCTGAATGTATTTGTCGGGTTTTCAGCTTCGAAGGCATGGACACCATATGAGAACTCACAGCAGAGAACACCGAAAGTCCAATTATCTACTGCATGGTCGTGGGCCTTGTTCGCCATCATTTCTACTGATAAATAGTTCAAAGCTTCGCAAATTGTGTGTCTTTTGCTTCTGGATTGTACAGACCAACCAAAGTTCTGCAATTTTAGCTGACCCTGCAGTTAAAATTTTTTTTTGTGGTGTTTAATTTAGAGGCAAACTAGAAAGGATAAGAACTAAGAATAAGTTGCAGAACATTCGGTTGCCGGAGGCTTTCTGCGGCTTCTTTGGATCCCCATTTCCCTCCTCAGCTGATGATGCAATCAATCTGTACTTCTCAATTTTCTCCTTGAATATCATTTTCAGCGCAAGTATACAGTTATTCAACTAAAAAAAGCCAAAAAGAAAAATTCGAAATGTTTATTCCGAATTGTTTGAATTCATTTCCTTTCCATCGAAACTGGACACCGCGATTTACCTTGATTTCGCGCGCGAGATACACTCAGCCGAATTTCCCTTTGCCGAGGGGTTTGCCGATCGAGAAATCGGAGGTTGACCATTGCTTTTCGAGGGTTTTGAGGAATTGTTTGGGGTGTTTCGGTGGATCGGAGGTCATTGTATTTGGGGAATGGGAATTGAGAGAGAAATTTGGGGGAATCTGGGATTTGGAAATTGGAGGGAAAGAGGATTCTGAAATGGTAAATATAGGATAATTATATTTGCCTCCCTGAGTTTTGGCATAAGTACAAATATGACCTCTCAAGTTTAGATAATTATTACATTTGAGTTGGGAAAAAAAAGATTCCTTCTTCGGTTAGGGCCCAACCCCCAAGGTTCGAATCAAAGAATACTTGATAGGGCTCAGTTCCGTCAATAGGTAAGGTTTCATTCTATTCATGCCCATATTCTAAAATATTCATATGATAGGATCTTATATTTTATCCTATTTTAAAATATCCATACAATGAGATCCTATACCATATTCTACCGTAAATAACTTAATACCTATTGGGTCTAGCTTCTTGAATATAATTTTTTAATGTTTTGAATTTTTTTTTTGGTATTAACAAATTCTTCTAGTATAAAATAACAAAAAAATATTATTGAAATTTAATTAGGATAAATTTAATTAATTATATATTTTTAATTTTATTACACTAAATTAATAAAATATGCCATACTTTATGGTAAATAGAATAATCTTTTATCATTATTTTCTTAGATGCCATGGTGGACTCATATCGTATGAGTTGATTTTAAATGCAATAATTGATTAAAGAAAATTGAGATAAAAAAATGCGCATGGTGTGAATAGAATAAAATGTTTTATATTAAAATAAGGATCTATAAATTATTTAAAAAATTTATTATTATATAAAAAAGATAAATAATTTTAATTATATTTATATGTATATTAAAGATTTATCATTAGTCTATTTTTAATTTGGTATATGAATTTTTAGGTTAATGATTAAATTTGAGTATTAAGATAATAGGCAATTATTGAGTATGGATCTATGGGTAACGCATGGATATGAACCCTATCCATACCTATTGCATTTTTTTTAATGGGTATGGGTAGGGCATGGGTATTGAAAGTTGTTTTTTGGTCTGGATAGGATAAAACCCACCCATGGACAAGCCTAATAGAGTTAATCAAAATATTAAGGTAATGTTTGGTTATGTTTTATGAATGTTTTTGCTATATGTTTAGGTGAGTTGAATTTTAGGAGTGAAGTTGAGAACTGTGAAAGTGATGTTGGAAAATGTAAAGAATTTTTATTTATATTTAGTGAATAGTTAAAAAATATTTTAGAAAATATTTTTATGTTTATTTATGTTTTAAGAGTGAATATTTTTTACTGTTGGTGTCAAACAACAACTTTTTTGTTTGATTAGTGGGAAAAATTAAAATTAAAAATTACATTTAAAATATGTAAAATAACTTTAAATATATATATATATATGTATGTAAATATGATGATTGGATGTAATTTAAAATATTATTGTAATGATTGATTAAATAATGATGTTAGAGATGAGAATTGAAATTTTTTTAGTAAAGTAATTAAAAATATTGTGGATACTATGAGAATATTTTGAAGGTAAAATTTGGTAGATGTTTGGGAATATTTTGATAGAAGAAAATTCTTCCCCCAAATCATAACCACACACTCCCTAACATTTTGTTGCACAACAATCAAAATAAAAATTAAGGGAACAAAAAAGAAAGAAAAGAAAAGAAAAGAAAAGCTTGTTTTAAGTCAAATGGAAGAAAACAATAGCCTAAGGTGACAAGTTTAATATATTTGAATTGGAACAATCTAAGAATGAAATAATGAACAAAGAGAAGTTGGGAAAGTATCGAGAGAGTGTTAACTTGTGCATTTGTGCCTAATTAGTGTGCGTGTGTGTGATTACTCATTGTTTTGAACGAAATTCAATGTGAAGTGTTTTCCAAAAACATAAATAAGAAATAAAATCGTTGATTAATTAAAGTTCTCAAATGTTCAAATAAATTATGGAATAGAAAAAGGTTATTTGTAAAAAGTGTAAAGTAGTCAAGCCAAATTATACCTATAAATGAAAAGTGTTCATAATAGTTTGCCATTTCAAAAGCAATATAGCCATTGAAGTGTCATAATATGGGGAGTTCGTTTCAGCTAAATTAAGGTAGATATTTATAACTTTGGGTTTCAAAAAATGTTCACAGATCATATAATAATATTTTATATAATAAAACTACATTTTGAGGTGGAAAGTGACTAAATTTTGTTTATATCTCAAGATTTCTTGCATGTACTCCTTTTATTTCACATTTATACCTCCTTTTTTTTTTTGAACTTTTCTAAAAGAAAATAATTGTCTAAAATGATATTTTTTGGTTAAAAAACCCTTAATGTAATGGTAAGAAACCATCAACATCGAGCTATTCCTTTTTAGGTAATGATATAAATATCAACGAAAATTTTTTATTTTGGGATTTTAAGGAAAATTATTGGGAGTGTTTGGTTATGTTTCCCCATAATAATATTATTTTGCGGAAACATAATTAAACATATTCCCATTTTTCCTTCAAAACGCACATTTTTCTATATATACATACATATATTATATATTATATATTTTATTATTATTTTAATATTTAAAAAATTATGTAATTTCATTTTCACCCCAAAAACCTAAAAAATGTGCAATATACATAGGTCAAGTTTTTTCAAAACATAGACAAACATACTAAAAAATAATTTTCACATTATCCAATAATTTATTTTTCTAAAATACATAACAAAATCCAATAATGAAGAAGAACGAGAAAATATATAAGTTATTGGGAGAAAATATATAAATTATTGAAAAATATATTTTGAAATAAAAATGAATTGAAATATTAATAAAAATAATAATAAGTTGTTGTAAATTTATTTTTTAAATAATAAAAACAACAAAAAATAAAAATAAAACATAAACAAACACCTTGTAAGTGTACGATCAATATTTTATAATTTCATTAACTTTATATATTGATAATCTTTTATAAGCTAATTTATAGATAAGTTATTATTTTCCCCATTAAATCGCTTGTCATTTGTTAGCATATACAAACTCTTTGCAAATTTGCACACATACGGATAGCATTCTGTTCAATTAAATAAATATAAATAATATATATTTACCAAATTTACTTTTCCATCTCCTATTACATAACATTTTGAATTTAATTTAATCTAATTAAATTATATAATTACATATATATATACACTTATTCCCTTTGAATTTTCTCTTTGCATGTCACAAATTAATTTATATGGTTTCTTCATAATAACACATCTTAATGCCTGTCAAGTGCTAAAGTTTCTTGGGGTGCAACCAACTTCATTTTAGTCCACATACCTATGTGATTTTCATTATTACCATACTTTTAAGTCATTTCCCAAATTTGCATATTGTCCTTACTAGATTTGGCATAATTCAACCTATACTCATGGATATTCAAAAAAATATGAGTAATGAGCTTTATTTCTCCAACTCAAAAAATTATGATTAATTTTATCCGTTCCTAATTTATCCATCACTTTTTGACTCAGCCCATAGTTACATATGGGTAACCCATATATATAAATATATAATTATATAAATATTTACATATAAATATAAATATATGAGTAAAATACATATAAATATTAAAATTTGTAGTCTTTTTTTTAGTTTTATTTAATAAATATTTGAGTAATATCATGTAAGTTACAAATTAGATATTAATTTACCTTTAAATATTTAAAAAAATAATTATAAATACCCACAAGTTACGCATTACTCGTGAGGACGGGTAATGAGTCCCCTACCTCATACCCAATAAAAAATAAGGATAAATTTACACAATTCGTTGTTACCTATCATTGGATTACCCAAGGGTGCCAATTGCTAGGTCTAGTCCTCATTAGGGCTGAATAAAGTGCAAGTCCAAACTTCTACTATTGATTTGCAATCTCCATGGAGGTGTAATGATAGTTAGTACATATATCATTGCTTAATTTAAAATCCTCGAAGTATCTTTTATGGTATGTACACATGACAGAATCTAATTTATTTTGGTAAATTAATCTTTCAAAATCAACCCACAATTAAGTAAATTCCTTTATTTGAGCATAAACTTCTCATAAATAATCTATACTGAACACACAATTCCACCCGTAAGCATAAAAAAGAACTTACTTTCACTTTTTCTTCACCTCCAACACGATCATATCAACAATGGTGTTATCCAGCATAGCATCAAAGCTGGCTCAAATTGCACACTCCATGATTGGCATGATACACGGGAGATGGCGAAGGAACCCAACATATGTTCTTGTGGACTTGTACACCTTGTTTTCCGTTGTTTTTGGTAGATTGAAGTACATTCCATACTCGAACAAATTCCACATAGTCCCCTGCAAGAAACTAGACAAGTTTTTGCACGATACTATGTGGAACGGTTGGCTGAAGGATAACGAGGGCTACATTCTTGATCCGAAGAGACATGAGGTCATCCTTGTGCTGCCTGTATTAATGAGGATTGTTCAGGCACTGAATGATGGATTAAGGTTGCAAAACGACTGCAAAGTTTCTGCTTATCAGAGAATGTCAGAAAAAGATGAACCTCTTGAAGGCTTGATTGTGTCAAGACATGGAAAGGAAAGGGCTTTGGCTGATGATTGGCAGAATATTAACTGGAATAGTGTGGGGAGGAGACTTGGTCTAGAGCACAGTACCGAGCATTTGAATGGATTGAACTGGGAACTGATAGTGGTTAAATCAAAGGGTAATAATGCCTATTACTGTGGTAATGGGAGGGTTGCTCTAGACACAAGTATGCTTTATTCGGTTCGTACAGAGGAAGAATTAGCATGCATTCTAGCACATGAGGTTGTTTTGCAGTAATCGCTCACTGAGTGTTGAAATTATTACAAACTTAGAAAGATCATATGTGTAATAATTTCTAATTTCAACGCTTTGATTTTCTATTGTACTAACATGATCAACGTGTAGCTTATAATAGTTTTCTTTAACTTCCTCATCATTAGGTTGGGCATGGAGTGGCTATGCACACATCAAAGTTTTATCCCCTGAAGGCTGAACTAGCCTGGCTCTTTGCCCTAATCCCTTGGCCTTCAGTCTTTTGGCTTCCAACTATGCTTATGCATTTATGGGACTTGATTCTCTACTGGTCCAGGAGGTATGATAAGAATCCTAACTGAATTAATGTCTGTCAAATTGTTTCTACTGCATTAATCTTAAGCAAAAATCTAACTCATGGTTTTCGTTTTCAGGAACGAATCTGAAGCCGATTACATAGGACTTATGTTGATGGCTTCAGCGGGCTATGACCCTAGAACAGCTCCACAAATTTATAAGAAACTTCAGTCAGATGAGTATTTGTTGCCCACAACTCACCCTTCTGGAGAGCAAAGGGCCCAGATGCTGAGCCAAGCTAAAGTGATGGACAGAGCAGTGAAAATATATGAGGAAGTTACAAGCTGATAAGGGGATCACAAGTATCATCTGAAAATTAATCGCAAGTAAATGGATTTAAGAGATGTCTGTGGTTCTATTTTGATTTGTCGCCAAGTGCTTTGTTTTTGAACAATTATTTGCTGGAGTTGCTTTTACCCAATTCAGTCAGTGACGAAGGACATTGCCCTGGTGTGAAATATCTCATAGTCTCTATAACAGTAAAACAAAAGGCGAATCACTTCAACCAAGATGTATAAAGCACATCACCAAAAAAAGAGGAATACTAAATGGGGCAGCTGACAATAGATAAAAAGATGCAAGTAACAACGCTATGCATCAAGCTTAATCCTCCTACTCTTGTACATAGTACAAACTTTATGGTGAGTGGAGCAGTCACATTTCTTGAAAATACACAAGTTAGATTCCTCCCAAGGCATATTATTTACCTGAAAAGGAGACACAACATTCTTCACCATACACGGATGTTCAATGACCTTTTGAAAAGAGAGCCCTTTTGATGAGTCCTTACAAGAAGCAGCAAATGAAGGCCTGAAATTAGGAATGAGGAAAAAATATTCATAGCCATGATCTTTCACAATAAGATGATAACATTAACTGATGCACACCGATGCTTAAAAATACCAGGCTTAGGAGATTTTTAGCTTCTCTACACACATAAAGTGTGGTGGGAAAGCTTAGATCAATCTTCATAATCCTGAAAGCTCAACTCAGCGGCAGGACCAATCATTCGATATATTGAAAACACTAGAAAACACAGCAACAATATTTATCTTACTGCCTAAATGTGTCTATCTGGCTTTCAGCCTTGAATGGAGGGGCAACATATTAGAACATTACAACCCAGATTCAACACAACTCAAGAATATGCAGTACAAACAGAATAGAAGTTCGAAAACAAGTCAACTGAAATATAAAAGGAAAATTTCCAGAAATTAAACAAAAAAGCTCACATCAACACATAGATTTTTTCCACTTTCAGAAACAACATAATTCAACAAAAAATTAAATAAACATTACACTGCGAAGGACAACTACCACTTCTGTTGATCCAGATCTTGGTGCACAACGATAATGACCAACCAGAGACATTTATATCTAATGCTCATAACTTTTACGAGCATGCCTCAGCCACGCGTAGTTAAACACAACATCAAAAACATCGGTGGAAACATATATAAATACAGAGGGAAGAAATTATACTTCTACAGTAGCAACTTGTTTTTCGGAGAGGTTACCAGATTTGCGAAGCTATTTATATAGCTCACCTCCATGAGCATACTCCAGAATCAAGAAAACCCGCACGGAATCATGTAATCATCCATACAGCCGCAGAACATTCTTATGTTGGAGGCTTGTTTGGATCTCCATTCCCCAACTCAGCTGATGGTGCAATCCGTACTTGTCAATTTCCTCCATGAATATCACTTTCAGAGCAACAATGTAGTTACTCTAACCAAAAAAAGAAATTCCGACAAAATCGAAATGATTATTCTGAATTGTTTGACTTCATCTCCTTGTAAGCGAAAGTAAATACAGCGATTCACCTTGATTTCGCGGGCGCGATACAATCGGCCGAATTTCTCTCCGCCGGGGGGTTTCCCGATGTCCAAATCGGAGACTGACAGAGCGGGAATTGGGGAAATTTGGGAATGGGAGGGAAAGGGAATTTTGAAATGGTGAATATAGGATATTTCTATATACCTCCCCTAAGTTTTGATATTAATGTCAATACCACACCTCAAGTTTATATAACTACATCCATAACTTCTCAAATTTGCCTCTATTACTATTAGGACTAGTTTGGTTAGATTTTTAAATTATTTCAAAATTATTTATTATATGATAATTTGTGTAATTTTGTATCATTATAATATAATTTGGTTGACATAATAAAAAACCCATAGAGGTAACAGGTTAAGTTATTATGAGTATTGCATAATAAATACATGTTTTTGGTATTCATATGAGTTTGAGTGTTTATTGTCATTTTCATCAAATAAATGATAAAATAAGATAAAAACACTATATCCTACTTTATTATCTTAATCAAACTAGTCTTTAGTTTTTTTTCAAAAAAGAAATTAGAATATTTGCCCTCATTTTCCCTCCAAAACTCTCAAAAAGTTTTTTTTTCAAAATACTCTCTTATCCTTCATTATCCCCCAAATTGCCCCATTTTTCAATATATATATATATATATATATATATATTATATTTTATTATTATTCTAACAATAAAAAAATCACTCAATTCTATTTTCACTCTAAAAATCCAACAAAAAGTATTGATTTAATTGTTATAATAAAAAAAAATAACAAACATCCCAAAACTCTACAAAACTAATTTTTAACTATTTTTTAAAATATAATAAAAAATCCATTATATTCGCCAACACAATTTTTACATTTTTCAATATCACTTTCAATGTTTATTCTATCAAAATATATATTAAAATCACACAAAAAAACATAACCAAACATTAACATTATAAAGAAATTGGGAAAAAAAATCTCTTGAATTGATATATTTTTTATAATTAAATTATCCTAATATTACTCCTCATGAGATTTTCTCTGCATACATAGGTAGATTTTTAAAAAAATTTAAAATTACATCCACATTTCCTAAAATTTGTTATCTTACGTATAATCTCAATTGTTTGTCACATCATCGTCTTATGAAAAATGAGAAATTTTAAAACTCACTGGTTTTTGTTTAATCTTACGAAAACTTCCCTTAAAATTTGTAGATCTTTATACAAATCTCTTAAAAATGTACAGAATAGTTTTGTAAAACTTCTTCAATCAAAATTAGTGATTAATGTCATTCAACTATCAGTTCAAATTATGTAATTCGATGAGTGTTTTGCAGTTTTTAAAAGATCAAAGCTAGTGTAGTTTTATTTTTTATTATCTCAATATAAAACCAAATATTTCACTAAAATATTAATTATTTCAAATTATTTACGTCAATAAATTTTAATATAAATATATGCCTTTAAATTATTATTTCACCATAAAAATAATGAGAATGTTTGGCTATATTTTTTGTGTGATTTTATTATATATTTTAGGAGAATGAATTATTGGAGAATATGAACGTTGTGTTGGGGAATATAATTGATTTTTTGTTATGTTTCCAAAAATAGTTAAAAATTGATTTTGGAGAATTTTGGTATGTTTGTTTATGTTTTGAGGGAAGACATTTTTTATTTCAGTAATCAAATCAATGTTTTTTATTATTAGGCTTTTGAAGTGAAAATAGAATTAAATAAATTTTTTATTATTAAAATTATAATAAAATATATATAATATATGTGTATATATTGAAAAATGAAAAAGTTTCGGACATAATCAAAAATAGTGAAGGGTATTTTGAAAAAAAAAATTATGTTTTAGAGGAAAAATAATGATATGTTTGGTTATGTTTTCTTAAAATTATTTTGTTTTGGAAAACATAACCAAAGATTCCCAGTAAATGATAAAATAAAATTTTGATATATTATCATTAATCAAATAAAAACTTTTACATATATATAGATATATAGATGTAGATATATGTAGATTAATTAATTCTATACAAAAAGGCTCAAAACAAAAGTAAAAACTAGCCAAGTCATCAGAACTTGACTGTACGTCAGCTGAGATTAGGACATCAAATCATAGTCAGCATCCTATGTTTCTTGCAATGATGATGTTGATAGACAAACT
>JACGDI010005331.1:202552-214440 GCA_014898725.1 Jacaranda copaia | reverse complement strand
ATTACCACCATTTTAAGCTTCTGCTTTATGAGGAAAAAAATATTCGAGAAAAGATATTTTTGTAGAGTTTCATATCCAATTTAAAAAATCATCCACTTGAGATATTAAATATGTATTTATTAAATAATATAAAAATTCTAATAAATTTATATATATATCTTATATATACATATATCAATTGTATTTTAATATTTGAATGCATACAATTAAATATGGATCAATTCTTAATTTAAATAATTTATAATTGGAGAATTCGTTATTTGAACAAAATATTAGTCAATTTTAAACTTTTAACAGCTTTCCCCACGCTTCCCATGACAGCAGCACAAAAGGGCAATAACACACTTAAACAGCTCATCAGTAATAGAAAAACCATGTCACCTTCGCTTGACTTTCACAACTCAAAGCCTCTGCAAATTGTAGCTTCAGGATTTGAAATCAATCATCTTAAATCTCAACATTCAGCTGGAGCAGCCCACATCCATGGCGGCGACCAAAGCCATGGCAATCTGCTTAACTGTGGTGGCGCTGCTCATTTCTGCGGCGGCCGCAGCCACTAATACTTACACCAACCACACCGTGGGCGGCGACGCCGGGTGGTTCTTCAACTCCACCACCAATAGGACTTCTGCTGATTATAGTGCGTGGGCTACCAACCAGACCTTCAATCTTGGGGATTTTCTGAGTGAGTACTGAATGCTGATTTTTTGAAGTTTACGCTGATTAATTTTTTTTATTATTGTCTTCATTTTTGGTTTTTTTTTTTCATTGGTGCTTGTTTTTATGGTTTTTTTTTAAAATTTTTTTTGATGTGATTAAATCAATTCGAGCTTGACGAAATCATTGATCATGATTATTTGAGTTGAAGGGTCATTAAAAAACCTCATTATATTGCTTTGTTTGGGTCCTGATGAAGAATTAGTGAATTATACATGTAATTAAAGGATTTTTGTAGCATATTGTATATGATATTCTTGATTGTTGTTCATTTTAGGACTAATTCGAAAAATAAAAATGAATTTGTCTTGTTTTGTTACTGAAGTTACTTGGACTTTGGGGAAGGAATAAAGGATGCTTGAAAGAATTTGCTGTTTGACCTAGGCAAGTGAAAAAGTAGTATATTCCCTTTATTTTGAATTACGTCTTATTACTGTAAACTTAGCAATTAGTGGCTAATGAAATCTAATTCAGATGGTAAAATTGAGGTCCAAAATTCCGAATATTTAGACTCTCAATATCATGAACTTGAATTAGGGAGTGAAAACTTGGCTGAAGTTTTCGTTGTATGTTTTTTATATTTGATTAATTGATTTGAGCGATTTGGTCAATAGCAGAGAGATTAATGTTGTGCTCCCTTTGGTTGGTTGAAATAAAACCTTTGAAATCAGAAATCATGATAAGTTTGTTCAAAGTTGAATATGTTACAAGAATCTTCAATTTTAAAGAGACTTCATCACCTTTTGAGTATTCAGAACTTTTACGTCTATCCCTTGAGTGGGAAGAAGAGCTTGAACAGGTATCTTCTGCATACCTTTATTTAAGAAAAAGGTACATGATGCTGTTAGTTTACTACAATTCATCGTTTCACTTAATATTGGTTATAGGATATGAATGTAAATATCGTTATTTGTGCATGAAAGGTTTTCCTTGTTGTACTTGGCTCCTCAGAGTGTATACAATTGGTTCAAGATTAGGAATTTTCACATCTTGGTCCAAAAGGTTATGGCAAGCTGGGCTTTTGTGTCAATTAAGTTAGACTTTTCAAATACGTCATTCAAGTCACTCTATCATAAAGAGAAAAGAGATGAATACAACATATTGTCTGTTTTTCTCTAGTAGCCATGTTTTTATAATCTCATCATGATTTTGTTTTGTGCAGTTTTTAACACGAACACAAATCAAACCGTGATCCAAACATACAACGAGACGACTTACACTAGCTGCACCATGGACGACTCTTTAGACACTGATACATTTCAGTATGATGGGGGCAGCAATGAGTTTGGAAGTGCAACGGTTATAGCTGTACCCTTGACCCTCCTGGGGACTCAATACTACTTCTCGGATGCTGACGATGGGGAACAATGCAGGCATGGAATGGCCTTTCAGATCAAGGTGAACCGCGGCCTTGGACTCCCACCAAACCTCAACCAACCACCTCCCCCGCCTTACGTTGAACCACCAACAGCAGCAGACAGCAGGCAGTCTCCACCAATCACGGTGGCGACTAGTCCTCCCAGCGGGGGGATGAAGACTAGTGCTAACTTGTGCTGGTTACTTTTGGTGGTTCTTGTTTCACTCTCATTCTTGGCATGAGGAAAGATTATATGAAAATTTTATCATTTTGGGAGTTGAGATTTTATTATATTTTAGGATCTCAGAATAATTTTTTGTTGTTTGAATACACTCACAGCATAAGAAAAATTACTGAACTTTGAGTTGTGCTGAAGGATACAACAATATTGATGTACTGAAGGTTCCAATTTTTCACATTGACTTTATAGGAGCTTTGATTCGTTTTTTCATAGTTGTGGCCAAAAGGACATTTATTTGATCTTTGTGTTCTTGAAAGTTTATGAATACTGTTTGGAAAAGGAAAATAGAGCTTATCAATAATATGTCAATTTATTTTGTCTTATCAATCAATAGAACAGATGTAAGATTGAAAAGCTTTTGTTTTCCCCTGATAGAAATTGAAATAATTGATCAAGTTGAAATTGAAATTAAATGGATTTGTGAACTATTTAACATATGAATATATGTCATGCGGTAAAATGTTGATATTATTATGTGTAATCTAATAATTTATAATGTCAAAGATAGTATTATGTATAATCTAATAATTTATAATGTCAATTAAGTATTAAATATTGATATTATTATGTGTTGTCTAATAATTTATAATGTCAATGATACTATCATGTGTAATCTAATAATTTATAATGTCAATTAAGCATCATTGAAGTGCATTGCACGTCATGTGATACAGATGGGTTCAATCTCCATTGACTTATAAAAAGTAAAATAAAGTTCATTTTCTACTATAATTTTGATTTGCCATCTATAAAATGGAGTAACATTTGAGAGATTTTATTAGGGCTGTTAATGGAGCAGATTTTAATTTGAATTCAATATGAATTCGATTCAATAATTTAGAATTTTTAAACGATAAAAGATTTGACGGATATGATCCGATTAAAAAAAAATAGTAATTCAAAATAAATTGAGCGAATATGGATTTGACTCGATTCGATCCATTAATCATCCGAATCGAATACATATAGGATTACATGTATATATAGTATTATACATATATATGTAGGATTTTATAGTAACACCAAAATGAATTTTTGGACTAAAATAGTAATGACCTCCTATGCAATATATCAAATCAATTGATTTTCATATAAAATATTAAATTTGGAGGTTATCTATATCATAATTGTATTACTTGTTTTTTTTATTTTTATAACAAAAAATTATGCAAGAAAAATAATGAGTAGGAGCTAAATGTTGTGATATAGAAGAATGCAATTCAAATCTTAATTTGATCAAAATGGGTTTCTTTTCTTATAAAACTTTAAGACTATAATTAATTGATTGAAAAATCAAGAATATATGTATCTATAAAGTCAAATAAGTACTATTATCAGCAGTAAAAACTAAAATATAATGATATGATAAATGAATATGATTAAGTTATATTCTATTATTGCTTTTATATGATAAATAAACTTGAAAATTTATTAGATAATATGTTGTGTGTATATTTGTTTAAAGATGAATGTTTTGGATTTTGATTTTACTAATTTTTTAAAAAAATAACAAATATATTATTTTTGGAAGCTTTTGGATTCGGATATTTTTTCGGATATTCGATTTTTATATAGATTCGGATATAATTATAATAGTCAAAATCTTATAAAATTTCGAATCGAACTTGGATATAGCCTATCACTATTGAATTTGAAATCGAATCCAACCCATTAACGACACAAAATCTTATAGGTCACTTTCATATCAATAAGCCCAATGTAGGCCATATTTCTCTCTTTTCACACGATAGTTTACTTCAAAATATCCAAAAAACAAAATGTGGATGCCCACCCACTCAATAGCAAAATCAAGAAAACGTGAAAATCAAAATGAAAGTGAAACAAGAGAATACAACACATTTCAAAATGTTTTCATAATTAAAAACAAAAGAAAGAGACAGGTCAATGCGATCATAGAATCCTCATTTACTACAAAATATCAAGTTTGAATTGCAGATATTATGTAAAAAATGAGGTCTGTAACTTACTAGAGGCTTGGAAAATAAAGAGAAGACATGTATGAATAATAAAGAGAAGATGTGTATGAATAATATATCTAGCAATAAGAAGAAGGAAAATGATTGAATAAAGGAACTTCTAAATATTTGGCGATTTCAGATGTGTCGATATCAATGGTAACTCATTTAGTTTGGATCGTATCTCAATTGCAATGTGACTCATCATACTTTTGAACCAAGTACTGATCATTACTTTTGTAAGCTATCGTCTCACCAACTAATTAAGCCTATTCAAGAGTATCGAAAGACTCTTAGCACGAAAAGGGAATTTGCCACATTTCATTTTTGAAAATGGTTGAGTTTTCCCATTTTTTTGTTCCATTTTCAAGCCGTTACTATAATTCTATTCATAATATGACAAAACGTAACAATTTTTTTTGAATGTGATAAGTCAAGTGAGTTCAAACTCGTTTAATTTTCTTATAGAATCATATGAATCAAATCAATTGCCTCGATTGCATGAACTACATAATGAATTATTCATAAAATTGCACCAAAAATTAATTAATTTATATTCTTTAGAATTTGTGTAATTTCATAGGGTATATTTATTTAATTTTGCATTTAAAACACAAGCTAAAAGAATATTTTTCAATCATGTTTTTTTTTACCGCGATCATTTAGTCTAATAGTATCGTCTTTATATATATAAATGTATGGTTTAGAATTTAAATTTTAATTAATTCGTGCTTGCGAGGATAAATTTAAAAATTAAAAAAAAAAATTGGCTCAATTTGTTTATCAACTGGGTATTGATTGGTCAAAGCCCGTGGCAGTGAATAATGTTGAAAATATCAGCCAAAACCATAGAACAAAGAAACGTATAAATATAAATTTGGACACCAATTTCTGAAAAATCAATGCTGACACTTGGAGCGGACAGCTGAAGAGAGAGGATTAAATGACAGATATGATTTGTACTACTTATACACACACGCACACATACAATTTGATACAAATTCAACGCACGCCCCCACGATATTATTTAATGTTTCTTGTTGTGTTTGGGTTATATATGGTGGAGTTGTTATTGATCAATGTAACAGTAATTTTGGTGGAAGTTGGGTGGGTTTTTGCAACAGAAAATTTCTGATTCTTTTGTGTTATTTTCGGAGGAGACTAGGAAGAAAGGGTTGAAAAATCGGAAAAAAGGGTCAAAAAGGTAAAAGGGAGATGGGGTTGATATCGGGAATGGTGATGGGAATGCTGTTTGGGATCGCGTTGATGGCCGGTTGGAACCATATGATGAGCTACCGGAGAAACAAGCGTATCGCTAAGGTTTTTCTGTCTTTTTTTCTTCTCTTTTCTTTCTTAATCCCTTAAATTTATGGAAATTATTTCTTTGTGTTTATAAGTAATATTTGCTTGTAGACTTTATTTTGGTTTTATTTTGTTTTTTTGTATTTGCTACGTGCTGTGAGTTGGAAATGAATACTGAGGAATGAATTGAATTTTTCTTGTTAATTGATTTTACCATCTGTTTAGGCTGCTATCTATTACCAGTGGTTTGTTTGCTTTGAGTGCTAATTTTGATATTTGGGAATGTTTTTAGTTATAGTTTTTGATTTTGTTGGAATTTTGTAACTATCAGTTGACATCTTGGTTTTTTGTTTGGGTGAACAGGCAGTTGATATTAAATTACTAAGCTCACTGAACAGGGATGATCTAAAGAAAATTTGCGGTGAAAACTTTCCAGAATGGATATCATTTCCTGTTTTTGAGCAGGTTAGAATATTTCTTCGTAGTTTTTCTTGATTGTGTTAGTATTGGATGTTTGGAAGTGAGCATTTGGTGTAGATGTCCGATGGGGGATGATTGTTTGTGCATGGTCTATTTTATCTGTTCTTTTAGCATTTTGGTGTTAGAAATTGCTGGAGTCATTTTTGAGATTAAGATTGCTTCTGATTTACACCTAGGTCAAGAATACGATGAGTTGTATACATTCCTTAGTTGCACTATGTTATGGATTTATCTTACTTGCTAACAACAATCTATTGGGGACTTCTAGAATATGGAGTTATGAGAGGGTTTTGGAGACACATTTGTCACTGGTAAACTAAAATATTCTTAGTAGGTCCCCAAGAATGTTTGCAGATTAATTCATTTCCCCTTGATATGAGGTTTTATGCATTCTGGTGCCGTTGTTTTTCTCGTTTGTGAACAAATGGAGTCGGCCATTCATTATTCAATCTATGCTGCTCTGCTTACATTTTCAGGTGAAATGGCTGAACAAACAACTAAGCAAACTGTGGCCATTTATTGCAGATGTAAGCTTCTCTTCTTTTCACACTGCACTGGGTATTGTTTTAACACCTGCTATGTGACATTTAATTTGTCTTTACTAAAAAGATTTTTGCCTAACTCTATGAAACAGTGGCACTAATTTGTACAAAGGGTTTACTGACCCATTCTCATAATGCAACATTTGAGTTGATAATTGGATATTTTTCTAGTCATAGGCAGCCTAGCTATGCTTTTTCTTTTTTCTGATTTATAGGTCTCCACTTAAGTGAGTTTATATTGCTGAATAGCTAGAATTTCATCTCTTTCAGGCAGCGGAGGCTATCATAAAAGAATCTGTTGAACCATTGTTGGAAGACTATCGGCCTCCAGGGATTACTTCATTGAAGTTCAGCAAATTATCTCTCGGAACTGTGGCTCCTAAAATTGAAGGTTGCAACACTGTTGAATATCTTTGTTTCATTTTTTCGACTATTTGAATTCTTTTATGTGTGTGCTTCTACCTGTTTGCATTTGTGGTTACTTAATCCATGCAGGGATTCGAGTTCAGAGTCTTAAGGAAGGTCAAATCACAATGGACATTGACCTCCGATGGGGTGGTGATCCAAACATTGTTCTAGCTGTTGAGGCGGCACTTGTTGCTTCTATACCCATTCAGGTTGGTGCATTAAACATTTCACCTCCCTGGTGAACAGTGCTTCTGCCTGTTAACTGCTGTTGTCATAGTTTCTTTTGCTGTTATATGTTGCATCTTTGTTTTCTCACGCTTTACTCATGTTGTAGCATTATGGACCTAAATGAAAATTCTACTATCTTCTTTTGTTGCAGTTGAAGGATCTTCAAGTTTTTACTGTAGTCCGTGCTATTTTCCAACTTGCAGATGAAATTCCATGTATCTCTGCAGTTGTTGTTGCGCTGCTGGCAGAGGTACATTCTTAGCTTGCCTATTAATTTTCTTATACCAGCCTTGAGTGGAATGCATATTAAAAGTTTTGAGTGAGGGGGTGGAGGCTATGGGAATTAGTTTCTATGAAGAATCTAAAAAGATCAGGGAAGATTCCTTCTTAGTGTTTCCTCTGCTTTTTGGTAGATTTCTTCTTTTAGCTGTGATAGGCTGAAAGGTTGTGGCTGGTGATGTCAAAATTATGATTTCTTGGTTGATGACTAAAGATTATGAGATTTCAAAGATTGGGAATTACTCTACACTTTTTGATGTAGGCTACATGGAGGAAGAGAAACAGGTTGACTATTGATTGGGGTGGAAATTCTATCTGGAAAATGAAGAAACTAGTATTTTTATTTTTTGGAGTCATAGACTTCCCTTCTAGTGTTACTATTTTCCTGTGAAAACATCTTACTGCAGTGCCATTAAGATGAAATCCTGGAAACACATGAACAAAGGTTTAGCTCATAGTTGAAACCTGAATAATTGCCGGCCATGCGAAATACAAAAACTTACTTGAGACTCTGCTGTAAAGTTGTGATGATTTTTGCTGGTTTGGGAATATGCCAACAATATGATTGATTAATTTTTGTGATTTGTGTTTTTCCATGTCCTTCAGCCAAAGCCAAGAATTGATTATACTCTGAAGGCCGTCGGTGGAAGCCTAACAGCTATTCCTGGGATTTCAGATATGATTGATGTAAGTTTTTGATATGTTTCCTACTTAGTGGAATGATTTCTTTTATTATTGGACTGACTGCAATTTTATGGATTTAAGGATATCGTCACATCAATTGTAACAGATATGCTGCAATGGCCCCACAGGATTGTTGTTCCTATTGGTGGCATACCAGTAGACACAAGGTGAATCCTTTTTCTACCTACATTTCTATTCTAACTACTTTCATATTTTTCTTGCTCTTTTCAGGTTATATTTGCTACCTAATGTGACATTTCATGTGTTTGATGGTTCGACAACTTTGAAATGTTATTGTTTTTTAATACTTCAACTCAACTCATGAGAAAAACAAACAAAAAGAAACTTAGCTTGAGATGAAACGAAATAAATGAGCTGGCTTCTTAATGGATTTACTTAATCAAAGCGGCTGACTCTGAACTGTTTATTTTGAACCTTTGCAGTGAGTTGGAGCTTAAGCCTGTGGGAAGGGTTACAGTAACTGTCCTAAATGCAAAAGACCTGAAAAACATGGAATTGATTGGGAAATCCGACCCCTATGTTGTTTTGCACATACGTCCACTGTTTAAAGTCAAAACAAAAGTTGTAGACAATAACTTGAATCCTGTTTGGAATGAAACGTTCGACTTAATCGCAGAAGACAAGGAGACACAGTCCATCATTTTTGAGGTTTTAATCTCTTTTGTGCTTCTACCCAGATTACTTATGTGTTGTTTTTCTCAGTTCCCCAAAGTGAGCGTATCTTTTATCTCCTCTATTGAACTTTACTGTAACCCAATTCCCAGGTCATCGTGAAGCCACTTCTGTGTTAAAGTATGTGTCAATATTATCTTATACTCTTTTCAATAAATAGTTCTTGAAGTGCTCTGTGGAAAGTGGTTCTATCTCTTTCGGTTCTTCAGTCGTCCAGAAGTGTATGAATCCATTCTGCTTGGATCTGGCATCATAAGTCATATTGTTTTGACTATTTTGGCAGACAGGTTTTCGGGTATCTAGATATGCTTTATGCTATGTTCAGTATAGGCGTCCTTGGATATCTTGTTTGGGGCATTTGGGCTCATCATATGTTTATTGTGGAGCTATACTCGAGAATGTAATGGCTGATGAGGAAAAACATAGTCCAGGCCTTCTTGAAGGAAAGTCCATTGAATAAGAATGGTGGATGTTGCTGGCCTGATGGCAATGCTTTATCATTGGCATGTTAGTCCTAGATATTAGTTTTACTTGTTTTTTCAGAAAAACATATTGAAGTTCCTCTAATTTTTTATTCTATAAAACTCCGATTCTTTGTATATGTTTCTGTTGTGTTTAGTTAATTCTATATGTGAAATACTGATTCTTATGAATCTTGTCTTCTCTGGTCCAAACAGGTATTTGATGAAGATATTGGGGAGGACAAGCAATTGGGCGTTGCAAAGTTACCTCTGATTGAGCTGGAAGCTGAAACACCTAAAGAAATTGAGCTAAGGTTGCTTCCATCACTTGATATGCTTAAAATCAAAGACAAGAAAGATCGAGGAACTCTAACAATTCAGGTACACTCCTTATGATTACAACTTAGGAAATCCTTCCCACTCCCTTTGACAGCATCCACCAATTCGAAACTTTCACCCTCTCAGGAGTTAGAAACGTGAGCTATGAGTGCCATTTCATGTCTCCCTCTTCTTTATAAAATTTTCTTGTCCCTTCTATTGATCATCTCAAGTTTGTCACTTTGCATCTTACGGCTTGGTATCAGGTGTTTTATCATGAATTTAACAAAAAAGAGCAGCTGGCTGCCCTTGAAGAAGAGAAGAGAGTCTTGGAAGAAAGAAAGAAACTAAAAGAAGCTGGGGTAATTGGGAGCACTGTCGATGCCCTTGATGGTGCAGCGTCACTTGTTGGTTCTGGTGTTGGTATGGTTGGCACCGGTATCGGTGCAGGAGTGGGCTTCATTGGGGGTGGCCTCGGAGCTGTCGGGAGTAGTCTGAGTAAAGCCGGAAAGTTCATGAGCCGGACAATCACCGGACACTCTGGCGCCTCCAAGAGGAGCGGCGCATCCACGCCCGTTAACTCCATCCAAGAAAATGGAGGTGCAAAGCCGCGGCCGAGTTGATTATTGGTATGAATTATACTGTGAATTGAATTTTTTGATAAGTTTGAAAAATCCATGCATTCCTTCAGAAACTTTGATTTCACAATCTCTTCATGCTGTGGATGTAAGGGCCTTCTTCTATTGCCTCCATTCTTTGGCCTATTATGCTAATGTAAAAATTTCATTGAATTGGTTAACATAATGGAAGAGGTTTTCTTTCACTTACTTCAGCTTACAACCCCTAAACCAGCTTTGATATATTAATGTACTTCTTGGTACAATGCACTAAAAATAATTTTAATATTAAAATAACTATAATATTAAATATATAATTTTTAAATAATTTTATTTTAATGTTGAAATTATTTTTGATGCCTCCCACCAAGCACATGCTACTTATAATATTACTTAAATTAGTTATTTATATTTAAAATTAAATTGATATAAAATATAAATAAAAAATTCATATTTATTTAAAATAAATTAATAATAAAGTATTCTTAAAATCAGTTCTAAAGATTAAAAAAATCCAACTGCTTGCTATTGCTCATCATTCTTAATCACTATATTTTTATCAAAATTAAATTAGAATCACTAAGTTTCATTAATATATACAAATAATTTTCCACTTATTTATATATATGTATTAATATTCAAATAAGTTTTTTTCTTGATTGTTACAATAAAGTAAATAATCATAAAGTGGACGAACATCACTACATATGTGTTTCATTAATAAAAAAATATTATTATAATTGAGTAAATTGTCTATCCCACAAAACTCATAAATTAATATATCAAATATAATGTCTTGAAATAATAAAAAAAGAACAAACCTCATGATTCTAATATAAACCAATCGCAAATATTTAATGTTTTTTTATTCTATTTCCTTCTCAATATTTCTTTTATTGTACACATGAATTACATCAATACATAAAGTCAATTAATTCTATAAAACGAACAAAACTTACAATTAAAATCTTAATAACAAAATCAACGAAAGAATATAACTAAATAGCAATATCTTTTTCTTTACTTATATAGAAAAGTTCTCGTGGAGATGTTTGGTAATTTCTCTTCTTCAAGATGTGAAATTGGAAGACTAAATGAGAGTTACTTGAAACTTGGATGTGTTTTAATTTTTTAAATTGTATTTACAAATATAAAGTATAAGAGTTTTAATGCATCTAAATATTTTTTATACTATCTCATCAATAGATATAATATCAAATCCTTTACTAGATAAAGGTTATAAAATATTATCAAATACATTTTGAATTTTGAATGAAAGAAAATAAGAGATAAGACACAATTTTATTGATTAGAGATAATAATTAATACCTAATAATTTTTTTAATTAAATTAAAATATTCAAAATTTTAAGAATTTGACATTTGGCAAAACTTACACAATTAGAATCAAATTTATATAATTAGATAAGCACAAACCTGTGCTATACATAATAGTGCTAGCATGTGTCCGATGCGAGCACATAGAATAATTATAAAATTAAAATAATTTATTTTATAATAATATTTATTTACTTCGTATGATTAAACATGAATTGCAATTATTTTTAGCATTTAATGAAAGAAAA
>JACGDI010005331.1:163344-173969 GCA_014898725.1 Jacaranda copaia | reverse complement strand
CGATGCAAAATAATTTGAATTTAGATACCACATTCATTTATAGATTGATTCCTTCCTAAATGGTTCAATTCGAAACTTATACATGAACCAAACTTGAGTTATTATTTAACTTGCAATAAGAAAGATATGATCATGCTCTCTCTTCACCAGTATCACGAACAAAAAAAAGAAAAACAAATATTATTTAAGGAAAAAATATTATTTCTCAATAAATAAGGAGTAAGAGTTTTCGACACTCAAAAAAACAAGCATTTTGAGAGTAAAAATGAGAACTATTTGGTCTGTTTGGTTATATTTCACCGGAATAATATTGTTTTGAGGAAACATAATTAAATATATTTTTATTTTTCCTTCAAAATACATATTTTTCAATATATACATATATATTATATATTATATATTTTATTATTATTCTAACATTAAAAAATCACTGAATTCCATTCTCATTTCAAAAATCCAACAAAAAAATATTAATTTAAATATTACATTAAAAAATATCTTACTCAAAATATAAACAAACACAGCAAAAAATAACTTTTACATTCTTTAATAATTTATTCTCCCAAAATACATAATAAGTATGTAATAAAATCAAACTCCCAAAACACATAATAAGTATGTAATAAAATCAAACAAAGAACATAACCAAATATTCCCATTATTTTTTTTAAAAATTAAATTAAAAGAATTTTCTAATGCAATGGCTTTCGATGGCCGAGGCTCATAAAAAATTAGCATTTTACAGCTTCCTAGTAATTCGATTCAAATAATAATTTTTGCTACTTTCTAATTGATGACTTATAATTGAGTCAGGCATTTTGGCCCCATATAATAATAATAATAATAATAATAATAATAATGCCATATTTGGCCCCACAGCAAATTAAAATAAAAATTCTACCCTAGTCAATTTTCTATTAGAAAATAATGCGTAATTAAATAAAATTGATGAATTTCTCTTTCAAAATTTTAAGACTAAAATTGATATAAAATTCGAATTAAAAACATAATTAAAATTAAAATTATGTCTAGAAAGAAATAAATATCTTCCTAATTTCAAGTAATCCTACTTCTATTAAAAGACAAGTATGAAATATCCCATCACATTTCAACTTCAGCTGCTAGGAACTTCTCTCATTTCTACTATGATTCAACAACAATTCTCATTATATATGGAAGCACTCGGGATGCTTTACATATTCCGCTCACATTTTCTCTCGCAATTTGCTGCACTCGTAATCTGAAAATCTCTGGACAGACGCCGATACAGCCGCCGAAATGGATGACAGAAGAAGCGACGTGCCTCCTCCGGCGAATGGCGGAGACTCTTTTTTCGAACCCCTCGGAAAACCTCCCATGTCCGACCAGCCAACCACTTGGCCACCGCAGCCGTCGTCACAAGCTTTGTTATACGAACCGGCCATTGCGGCGATGGTCCCCGCAAACCCCACATTCTCGCCTTACCGCCCGCGGGGCCAGTTTTCTTCCACTCCTCACTACTTCCCGCAAAACCCTGATATTTCATCTCCTCTTGGGGGATTTGCTTTCGTTTCGTATGGGTTTGATGTTCAAGCCAATGGGATATCATTGGGTCGTGGGTTAGGGAAACCAGGGTTTTGCGCGGGAAAACCGAAGCCAAGTGTGGCCAATCAACAGGAGCACAATATCGTGTTTGGGTCTTTTGGAGACGTTGGGAATGTTTTGCATGACACCTTAGTTCAAAAGAGTGAATGTGAAAATTCATATTTGGGGGATAAACAATTGAATGGTTTCCAGATAAACTCGATTGCGATCAATGGGAGTGCATATGGAAATTCTACTTCAAGAGGTCACGAGGAAAGGGACGATGATAGGGATGACAGAGGAAATCAGGCGCGGAATGGGAATTACAGGGCAGTCGCGCAGCCACAGTGGATTTCTGGTAAGACAAAGAATGTGGGAAACAGGAATAATACTATATTAAATAAACAGCTGGAGTCCCCTTGGCCCCCAGCCTCTGTTTTGGCCCTTGATATTAAGGAGTCTACACGAGAGCTTCATGGAGAAAATGAGTTGGATGATTTGGTTGATCGGCTTGTGAGTTCTCTACGAGTTGAAAATGAACCTGATGAGAAGAAGACAGATAAAAAGAAGGTTAGTTTTTCCTTAATTCTTTCACGGTTAAGTTGGTGCTTTATTTTGGAAATTTTTTAGCAGTCACTTTTATATTATTGGTTCCCTTCTGAAAATTAGAACTTTCATGTTGTGTATGGGAAATAATTATCACACAAACTTCCCCATCTTGATTAATTGCCTTTGCACTTCATGACCAGGAGTATAGATATGATAGCAGAGGACAGTGGATAATGGGTCAGAGGATGAGAAATCTGAGAAGGCAAACATTATGTCGACGTGGCATAGACAGGCTTAATGCACCATTTCTAGCAGTTTTTGAGTCGTTAATCCCGGCTGATGAAGAAAAGGTCAAGCAGAAACAATTGTTGACAGTTTTGGAGAAGCTGGTTAACAAAGAGTGGCCTGATGCTCAATTACATCTCTATGGATCATGTGCCAACTCTTTTGGCCTTTCGAAAAGCGACATTGACGTGTGCCTAACAATGGAAAACAATAATCTCGACAAATGTGAGGTCTTGCTAAAGCTGGCTGATATATTGCAGAAATATAATCTCCAGAATGTGCAGGTAACTAATTTCTACCTGTCCCTTTGATAAGCATTTGGTTTTTATTGGTTAAATTTGAATGTATTTTTCTCATCATGGTTGTTATGGATTACCAAATTTGGTCCTCTTTGTTTCTTTCTTCCATGGGTGCCTAAACCAGAATACGTATCTTGGTCTTAGTTTTAATCTTTTGTCTCTTTCAGGCACTTACACGGGCTAGAGTTCCTGTAGTTAAGCTCATGGATCCTGTCACTGGTATTTCCTGTGACATTTGTGTAAACAATTTTCTGGCTGTTGTGAACACAAAGCTGCTTCAAAATTATGCCAAGATAGATGTTAGACTTCGACAGTTGGTATTCATTGTGAAACATTGGGCTAAATCACGACGAGTGAATGAAACTTACCAAGGAACTCTCTCAAGTTATGCGTAAGTTATCTTGACTTATCTAGTTATTGTTGCATTTCCATCCTATTGCGCATTTATTTTTGGCTAATCAATGATTTGAATATCTTTTCAGGTATGTATTGATGTGCATTAATTTCTTACAACAGCGCAGGCCTGCCATTCTTCCATGCTTGCAGGTGTGATATGATACTTGAGCTTGAATTTTTTAGTACTTCTGAATTTCTGTGAGAAAAACTCTTGGCAGCATTTCTATCTTCTCTATCTGTCATTTGGTTTCATAACGTGTGATATTTTTCCTCTGTTTTGTAATTTATTGTTTGCACAGATGAACCATGTTAGTAGAGTCCTAAATATTCATTTTATTACCTTCTTTATACTAGAACACCGGCAGATCTTTCTATCATTTGTGCTCGCACTTGAGAGTCTTCTTTGTGCATACTTCTGGGTGACACAAATGTGGCCAGTTTTGGATTTTTATGCTTTCTTCGTGTACTTCTCGTTCAAGCATCAATTTAGGTACACTATCAGCTGACATCCCATCTGTTCTTATTTTATTGATACAATATTGATTGCGGCTGGTTTGGGAATCCGGGCACTGCTATAAATTGTCCTAACCTTACCTTTTCCTATGTATATTTGTTAAGGAAGATTGAGCTAATCATGGTTTCGGTATGTGCTGTTGGGTTTTGAAATTCGTGGGCTTATGCTTGGTGCTTGTAAAGCAATGGTGTTTTTTCTTTACTCTTATCTGTTCTTTTCTTATCCTTGACAGAGAATGGAGACTACTTATTACACAAAGGTGCAAGACGTCGAATGTGCTTATTTCGATCATGTGGAAAAGCTTTGCAATTTTGGGGCCCAAAATCGTGAAAGTATAGCTCAATTGGTCTGGGCCTTTTTCCATTATTGGGCCTATTGTCATGATTATACAAATGATGTAATATCCGTTCGCATGGGAGGCACATTAAGGTAAGAAAAAGACTTTCTTGATCTATACGTGCTCTAAATGGTTTATGTCATGTAGAATAGATACAAAACAAATGGCTTGTCCATCATCTTGATGTTATTATTTTGTTGGTTCGCCATCTTTTTCACCATATTGCAGCTATTCATAGATAACTGATGATGCGTCCTTCTTCCTTTGCAGCAAGAGAGCCAAAGACTGGACTAGGAGGATTGGCAATGACCGGCATTTGATATGCATTGAGGATCCATTTGAGGTGTCTCATGATCTGGGCAGAGTAGTGGACAAGTATAGCGTAAGAGTTCTACGAGAAGAGTTTGAACGTGCTGCAGATATTATGCAAAACGACCCTAATCCGTTCGTGACTCTCTTCCAACCGTATATTCCAAATTAGATTTTTGCTGATTTTATAGTATTGGGTTGTAATTATGGCAAGCTTGTAAATTCCCTCTCCTCAGATATGCTTGATTGCTTGAACTTATTAGTGTGTATATATAGTTGTAAATATTATTTGGGCTTGGTAAGAGATGTCCCTCTTGCCAAGAACTTTCCCACATTAGATATATGTTGAAGTCTATATGGGCTTCATTCTTCACACTTCTGTGCTTTTGTCTTTCTAATGTTTTGTTTGTCTTGCTTTCTCATGTTTGGAGAACAACTAACAAGAACGCTAATAAGATTGAATGCAAGAAATATATATCGTCAAAGAAATATTGAAAAGAATATAAATTTTGCAATCTTTTATCTTCTTTCCGAACTAATAGAGTCAATTTTTTTTACTCTTGGAAGAAAAATTTGCCATTCAATGCTCATAGTTGATAGTCATCACTCTTCAAAATATAATGATCAACTTTGGGAGATAACAACAATACAAATCCCATTCATAGTGAATTCAATTAATGATAAAATTTAAGACTTATTGAACTAGAAAACATAATACTTATCGAGCTCTTTTTTACCTAAAACTATAAATACGGTGAATGATAAATGTGTCAAAATCATAGAGGAAGAGAAAATTATAAAATAATTATAAAATAAGTTCTTAATTAATTTTTGCCCAAAATATTTTCGTTAACATCAAAAAAATTCACTTAAATCAATTGGTCCAAGTTTCAAGTTTGGTGACCATTTTGCAACATGATCGGATAAAGCAATTTTTATTTGCATTGCACAGATCGATAAGTAAATTTATTTGCACCTCTTTTGTCATTATCGCGCATCTGCGTCACTCTTGTCCAGACTGCACTTTTGATAGATAATCTGTCGCTTTTCGAAATGCACTTTTTTGTTCTTACTTTGTAGTGAATTTCCATGGCCGAAGAGCAGCAGGTCTCCGAGATTCAGCCATTACCGGGAATCTTAGTCCTCGGCCCACCCAGCGTTTTCATAATATACGAAAAAGAAATCTCTTCAAGATTTTGCGTTTTGAGGCCATGGGAATCTCCGCTACCTCTGGCCCAGTTCCTCGCGACCTATGCCCAGAACACGCAGGCCGCCCTCTGCTCTGGCGTCACCTCGCTATCCTCCGCCGTGCTCTGCAATCTCCCCTCCCTGCGCCTGGTGGTCACCACCAGCGCCGGCTTGAACCACATAGACCTTGTTGAGTGTCGCCGCCGCGGCATCGCCGTGGCCAATGCTGCCGCCATCTTCTCCGCTGACGTAGCTGACCTTGCAGTGGGGCTCCTCCTCGATGTCCTGCGGAAAATCAGCTCCGGAAATCGCTTCGTGAAGGATGGGCTTTGGTCTAAGCAAGAAGCGTACCCTCTTGGCTTCGGGGTATGTGTTTTTGGGCATTTGGTGTTTTGTTTTGAAACTGTTTGTGAAATGAATTCATAGAATTATCACGCAAAAGTAGATAGTTTTATCAAGTTGATAGGATTTTTTATTAAACTCAAAATATTTAGTCTAAAATCAATCTCTGTGCAAAAAAGATTTCTTGAAAGAATGGCTTTTTTATGGAGGGGCGTGTTGTTGATAATCCAGCTTAAGAATTAAGTTGATTAATATGTTTTAGGTGAAAAGGAATATGCAGTTTGACTATAAAAAGTTGAGAGAGTTTTCAGTTTGCAGAGAGTATTCAACTGGATTTTTGACAGAGTTGAAAAAGCTGTATCTTGTTGAAAAGTTCTGTACTTATGACCTTTCTTTCTGAACTCATTTCTTTAGACCAATGGACCATTCTTGATTGTTATTTTAGTTTGCAAGTTACTGATGTGATAACAATGTATAAATTGTAGTTAGGAGGAAAGCGAGCTGGAATTGTGGGATTAGGAAGCATTGGCCTTGAGGTAGCAAAGAGGCTTGAAGCATTTGGCTGTGCAATATCATATCACTCGAGGAACAAGAAGCCGTCTGTCTCATATGTATTTCATCCTGATATCTACGAATTAGCTGCTAAGTCTGATATACTTGTAGTCTGTTGTGCATTAACTGAGCAAACCTATCATATGATCAACCGGGACGTTCTCTTTGCACTGGGAAAGAAAGGAGTTATTGTGAATATTGCACGTGGTGCTGTGATAGATGAGAAGGAATTGGTGCGTTGTTTGCAGGAAGGAGACATTGCTGGTGCTGGGTTGGATGTGTTTGAAAACGAACCTTGTGTTCCAAAAGAACTTTTTGAGCTTGACAATGTTGTCTTGTCGCCACACGCTGCTGTCTTCACGGAGGAATCCTTCATAGATTTATATGAACTTGTGTCGGGGAATTTAGAAGCTTTCTTCTTGAATAAACCCTTGCATTCTCTGGTTTCAGAGGAGCATGGTTATTGACTCATCAAGTGGTATGTATCAAGCATCTTCTTGATTGCTCTACAACTTCAGTAAGATCATTCTTGCTTGATCATTACTAGAATGACATATTGGCGTGATTTGTTGATAATGTTTCCCGCGTACTATGTCTTTGGAGCAATATGTTCTGCTTTTGATTGTGAAAACTCTCTCTTAGAGAAGATGTTGGCAACCTTTTATTGCTAGTCCCACGAAAGAACATTATAAATGTCATAAGCACTCGTTCAATTGTTGCACTTGCACAAGAAACAATTTTGATTTACCAGAACAGACTCAGTTTTTTATTTTAATTGCTTTCTTTCTCATGGGCATGCTGCTGAAGAGGTCGTGAAAGAAGCAACACAATGGGATAATATGTAGTTAGTAAAAAAGTCCTCAAGCAGTCAAGTGGCCTTTGGTCCAATAGTATAAGTCTCACGGCTAAAATGTGAAGCTAGAAATTTAAATTTTATCGGGCTCTTGATTTATGTATAAATAATAAAAGTCCTCAAGCAATAGAGTTTGTATGGCTTGTGAACGCAATGTTTCTACCATCAACTAGGTGCAACATCCTCGATTCATTATGATTTTTTGATCGTATAATTGTTTGTGTTTTAGAGTTTATTGCGGATTTGGTTCAAGAGCGGTTTGAGACTCCCAAGCTATAGTAGCAGAAGTAATAATTGATTGCGGTTCAATTCCAGGAGCCATTGTAATTGAGAATTTTGGATTATAGTTCGAAAAGCAATAATTGAAAGTTTGTAATTGAGAATTTTGGATTATAGTTCGAAAAGTAATAATTGAAAGTTAGTAATATTACGTCATTACTTTCATTATGAAATTAGTGTGGGGGGAAACATTATTTTAAGAAATGATTTCTTGTTGCGGAGCATCTTATACGAGAAAATTAAAAGTCATTAATGTGGAGCAGGTAGAATATGAGTTAGAAAATCTGAAAATGGGGTTCTATTAATATAAAAATAATTTTCAATAAATATATAATCAAACAACTTTCAACAAATATTTTTAAAATTAACAACTCACTAATCTCATAAAAAAGTATGCCACGTCATATATATTATTATATTAACATGAGTAAATGCGTCTTTGGATGTGAGACATATTCTATATCTTAAGGACAAGTGGGTCTTTAGCTTCATAAACACTCTTCTAAGGCCCCCGCTCTCTCTCTCTCTCGGTTCCTGTGCATGAAGTCTCACCCCTCTTAGTCGAACTTGAATTTGCCCAATACTTATTTAAGAAATTATAATCAAATTTATGTAAAATGATAAGGTACATAATAAAAAAAATAACAAGCTTCGCTACATATTTTTTGAATAGTACGCAATTTTTTTTCATGTTTCATAATTAATGTTTTAAAAAATACGATTTTCAATCGAGTTGGATTAATTTTTAATTTGTGGGAAATTAATTTCTAAAAACCCGAAGAACAAAATTATTTGGAACTTACCAAATTAATTTTAAAACAATTTTTTAATTTAGTAAATTTATAATTAATTTACACTTTTAAAAAAAATTAAATGCCAAACAAATCAATAACCCATAAAATTATTAAATTGTGTCAACTTTTTTTTATGAAAATGATTTTTTGAAAAAAAATTCATCATTTTTTTTCCTCCACTAATAAAAGACAATGTAAAATAATAACATATTTTATGCATTAATTTGGGCTGATACATAATATTTCAAAATATCCTCGACATTATTAAAAAAATAAAAAAAATCCAACCTCACCTGATTGATTAAAAAATTGTAGGGAAAAAATAATTTTTCTCATACCGACTTGAAATTTAAGAAGTTAATTCATGGTATATTGTTTAAACACATTAAGTTATTTTCAATTTATTAAATTTATAAATTAATTTTATTTTTCTAAAAAATATTATAAATCCCTAACAAACTCACACATAAAAAACTCATAAAACAATCTCATTCTCTCAAATAAATCTCTCAAGCATATTTTATAAATAATTTCACAATCATTCATAACCTCACATCACATCAACTCATCCAATCACTATAATCATTACATTTTACTTCATAACCATTCATAATTTCATTTCTCATTTCTCATATTTCTCAAATACTAAAACAACTCTAAAATTTCATAAACATACAAAATGAGGCATGACCTCACAAGCAATCGCAGCTAAGACTATAAATAGATATTCAAAAATTTGTTTACCATTCACATTCGTATATGTTAGTCATTCGCATTTGTATCCGTTTATACAGAATTTATCTACATCCATTTAAAATGGATATTATTTGTATTCAATTAGTAAATATTCAATTAAAAATGGATATAAATATGGTAAATGTATATCCGTTCCATTCAATATTCACTCCGAATACATATTTATTAAATAGTATAATATTTATATTTTTTAATAAAAATTTCATAATCCATATATGTATATATATATATATATATAAATTATAATTGAAGAATTGGGAAGAAAAAAGAATAAATTTAAAAAATTATTGTAATACAGAGAAAAAATTTCAAGAATAAAGTTAATCAATCAACACAATTATTGTTGGTTGACTTTATAATTAATATGCTGAAATGCCATTATTATTATTAATAAATACTAATAATCAATTATAAAGTCAATATATTAATTAAAAATTATGCTATTTATTTTATTGCTTTCTTTTTAATGAAATTATACAGTTCTTTTTATTAATTAAAATATAAATTTGTTATAGGTTCATAGATTTATGTATTTGGATATTTCTAAATAGATATTTAAATAATTATCATTGAATATGAATATAAAAAATAAAATTTAATAAAATATGAATAAATTTGAACAATTATAATTGAATATGGATATATTTGAATTTAACTAATATCCGATAAATATAAATTTAGATATTATTTTTTCATATCCGTTAAATTCGTATCCGAGTATTTAAAAATTTAAACGAATATAAATATTAAAATAATATATCAAATTCATTTAATACCTGTTTATACCGTGATTGCCGCTTTCAATCTCGCTTCTCATTATCTACTTACTTATTTTCAACTTTGTCTCATAAAGTCAATTATTTGAAAATGACATATTATCTTTTTTTTTTTTTTTTTTGGTGAATAAATTGACATCTTATCTAACTCCAACACTACAAGTTAATTTTCATTTACCTTATAATTTTTTTTAAAAAAATTCCTTTATTTTCTCCGCGCGAAATCCATGGCGGAAGAGCGGCAGGTCTCCGAAAGTCAACCATTGCCGGAAATCATAGTCTTTGGCCCACCGGGCGTTTTCGTAACATATGAGAAAGATTTCTCTTCAAGATTTCGAGTTTTAAGGTCATGGGAATCGGCGCTACCCCTAGCCCAGTTCCTGGCGATCCATGCACAGAATACGCAGGCCGCCCTCTGCTCCGGCGACGACTCGCTATCCTCCGCCGTGCTCTGCAATCTCCCCTCCTTACGCCTTCTGGTCACCGCCAGCGTCGGTGTCAATCACATAGACCTCGTCGAGTGCCGGCGCCGCTGCATTGCTGTCTCCAATGCTGCCACCATCTTCTCCGTTGATGTAGCTGACCTTGCGGTGGGGCTTCTCCTCGATGTCCTGCGGAAAATCAGCGCCGGAAGTCGCTTCGTTAAGAATGGGCTCTGGTCTAAGCAAGGAGCCTACCCTCTTGGATCCAAGGTATGCATATTTGGTCATTTGGTGTCCAGCGTCCTCTTTTGAAATTATCTTCGAAGCTCTGCACTTACGTTAATATATGAACATCTGTCCATAGAATAATCACGCTCATGTAGATGATTTTATTCAGTTAATACGAATTTT
>JACGDI010005331.1:143925-158373 GCA_014898725.1 Jacaranda copaia | reverse complement strand
CATTTAAAAAATAAAATTTGATATTAGTATGATTAATATCTTGGCTTATTTTCAAATTTGGTATGAATAATATTATTTTTACACGTGTAAAATGATCTAATAAAATATTACCATAAGATATTTTCTGAACAATTCATTAGACGAATCAAAATTATATAACAAAATATTCATCAAATTTCTTTTCTTTTGTGAACCTAAAATCACATCGATGTGTACTTTTCGAAACCTTTTCATTTGAATTAAAGATCAAACACAACATTATAAACCATAGTGATAGCTTTGTTTCAATCAATTCAACATTGGATTAGAGAACTTCAGAAGATATTTTTAATATCATTTTAGAATTATGCAGTTGCCATTCTAATTTTCATTTTAGAATTGAGTGTAAATACATTTATTTTTTTAATTTTAGTACAATCCCAATTCTTTTTTCTTTTTCTTTTTTATTTTGAATCTTCCTTTTGCCTTATTTCTATTTAACTAAAAATTATACCAAATTTACATAGTAATATGATGATGATGAAATCAAATCATAAAATTCAATTCAGTAATTTCAATATGCATGGTGAAATTTATAGCCAAAATTTAAATTTACCAAGGGAAATTTTAATTAGTTCGATTCAATTTGTACTGAAATTGCATCTATTTGTGAGTGAGAAAAAATTATTACACGCAAAAAATTTAATTTTTATCCCTAATTAAGCATCTTATCATGAAAATTTAATAAAAACTATTGAATTTTGAGACATGTGTCTAGAGATTACATAAGTGATTTATTAATTATGATTTAACCATTAGATGATTTATCATCGATTTGCCTTTTCATGAGGATTAACTTTCTAAATATTTTTTTGATTATGATTTTAAAGCTAACTTTAAAAGTTGTTTAATTTTTATTTTTTTTCTTGAACTTGAATGAATTTTAGAGTGACAATTGTGAAACATGAAAACAAAATTATAAATAATTTGAGCCTTCTTCTTATGGGTCATCCTTATATTTTGAGTTATTCCACTATGGATAAAAAAATATTACTTCATGTAATGATTGAGGTACATTGTTTCTTTAAATTAAATTTTGTTTGATTTGATTATTCTTAAATTACATGTGAAGGGACCAAAATGCCCTACAGTTATTTTAAATTTTGGTTGAAATGTTGAAATTTTGATCAAAACAGTAAGTTTTGTAGTTATTCTAAATGAATTTCAACTTTCAATTTGATTTTATGTATAGAATTTTAATCAAAACTTCATAATATTCATCAAATCTTGGAATTTACCAAAAATTCTAATATTATTAAAAAATATTTTACATTTTAAATAACATATAATATTTACATTTAATAAAACGACATGTATTATTGCTAACTTGAAATACATGATCAAAATATGATAGTGATATTTCTGATAATTTCGAGCTCGGGGTACAAATAATTTCGAACTTGAATATAATATATTATGAGCTTGAACTCTAGCTTAAGCTCAAGTTCAATAAATTTAACTTTTAAGAAAATTCAATAATACTAAAGCTCAAGCTCAAGAAAGAGGTAACAAGCTTGAGCCTCGAGCTCAAGAAAATTAAATGAAACAAAGGTTTCAAATTGTGGAAATGACACAATAAGAACAATTTACAAATTATTATCAAGAAAATTTTAATGTATATTTATATATCTAAAATATATTGAGTGCATTTCAATTCAAAATTTTCAATTTTCAAAATTTTCATTTTCTCACCATACAAAATTTGAAAATTTATTGAAAATAAGTACATATTCAATTTTATCTAAGTGAATAGAATGAAGGCATTAATTAATTTTTATATTTAATAAGCTAAGTTAATTTTGATTATTTTAAACAGAACAAGTTCCTTTTCACTCACATAAAATTCTTAAGAGGTGAAAAATCTAGATCAGAGTGATTTTGATTTGGAACAAGTATAGCGTCTTATGGTGCACTTATTTTGTTGGACTAGATTGGACAGGATGAGTTATCCATCCTAATTCAATATTTACTTTAATACATGGAAGCTCATGCATAATTAATTCAAAATTCACCCAAACATACACTAAATATGGAATGATCCATCCCACCCATTAGGTGAGAATAGTCATCCTCCTTAAAAATATAAGATGAGTTAAATCGACTCACAAACTAAATATATACTAAATTTGGGATGACCCATCCCATCTATCAAGTGGGATGATTCATCCTCCTCAAGTGTGTAAGATGAGTCAAGCTGGCTCACGAACCGCTTGTTTACAACTCAATTCAAGCTCGAGCTTTAACATAAGTCGAGCTCGAGCTCGAGCCTGCAATTTTATTGAGCTCCACTCAAACTCGACTCATTTACAGCTCTAGTCCTCCTACATATTTTGTTTATCATTCATACATCCCATCCCTCAAAGCGAACACACCCTAGAGTTTGTCATGACGCTCCTATGATGTCATGCATGTTCCCATTCTCCAGTGAAAATTGAAATGATGACCATGAAATTTTCAACTGGTCAAAGCCTACATTGAACTAACCTTGACCTAAATTGAATAATAATATCTAATGTATGGGAATCAAGAAAACTCCACCACATTGGTGGAGGTCTTTCACTTCAGTGCAAATTGATGAACAGCAGCATATAATTGCAGTCCTGTGGTGATTGCAATTTAGATGCCAATGGAGATTATGCCTTGCTTTCACATCTGGCCACACCAACCAAATCTTGGGACAAGAGTATCCCCAACACCCCTTTTTCAAGTCAACTTTGAATCATGCAACTTATTTTCCTCAGTTCTTTCTTATCCCAGAATATCTTGCTCCTATTTAGCATCAATCTTGATTTTTAGATGCCTAAGTTTCTAAAATTTGAGGTTTACTGATTTAAGATAGATAGTGCTTCAACTTGAAGATAAAACTACTTTATTTGATTCTCAAAAAACATTATCTCTCAAGATTTTGTAAAAGGAAGTTTGCTTTCTAAGTGAGTGTTTAGAGGAGTGGTTCTACAGTATTTGGTAAATTTTTTTAAGAATAGTTTTGTAAAATTTCAACATAAAATGGTTAGAAATTTATATTTTTTTTAAAAAGGGCGATGAATTTTTAATTTATTTATTTTTTATATCATATGATGGAAAGGGTGATTGTTAATTGGATCGATTTGAAATCAAAACATCTCAATTATATGAGGAGAATGACATCATTTCAATCAACTTGCTGATAAAACCTAATTATTTTGAAAATCTCAACGTATTTATTTAGTTTTAACAATACTAGTAATAGAACTCTTATTATCACGTACTATAATTCTTAAGATTTTATTTTATCTATAATTTCAAGAGTTTATTTTTCTTAAAAAGAAGGATCTAACATATTGTAGCTTTCAAAAATATTTTATAAAATAAAATAATAAAAAAGAGTTCCTTTCAAATGAGTTTAATCAAACAGACTTTAAGTCTTCTTAGCGAAACCTAAGAATAGTCCATGTCAATGGCATCCTTTTCTCTTACGAAAGCAATTTAATTGCTGGAAACTGAAAATTCATTCTTAAAAAAGAAACAAATATTTTTTTCTAAATTCGACTATTTTCTCACAACATATTTTTAAAAAATGTTAATCATTTCAAATTATTACATCACTCAAAATCATTTATATTTATATCTTCTAAAATAAACACATATTTTTCAATTATAACAATAAAAAAATTTGATGTAATAATCACTAATACAAATATTTATACGAAAATATATTTACAATAAGATTTGTCTTTTTTACAAATTAAAACCAAATATATTCAACACATTCTCTAATTTACTGCCAAAACATAACAACACAAAACAATGATAGTGCCTAAATTACTCTACTTATACATAAAATTGAAATTATTAATTTTATTTCAGAACATGTTTTGCGAATAACAATAATCGCAACATCAGATTTCCTAAGCTAACAAAAACTGGAAATTGAGGATGAAGATTGTATTGTTTAAAAAGAAAAAAAGATTACTTTGTATTTAAGACTTCTTTCTTACATAATTAAATTAGTTCAACTTTTATGAACAAGAAATTAACAGACCAATGATGCAAGTTGTGGTACTTCTGAAAAAGAGCCGTACCATGTTGGATGATTGGATATGATACGAATATTGGATGGCCTATTGGATATGACAAGATATTCGTAAATACTCTTAGATTTTGTTTGTTTGGTTTGATGAGGAGTGATACATATTTAATAAATTTTTTTTAATATTTATTTTAATTAATAAAAATTACTGATAAATTCTAAGTTCAATATTATTTATTATTATTTGTGAAAAATGGATCAAGAGGGGAATTCTTGATTTGGAGTGATTAAAATTACAAAGATACAAAATGACCTATTTCTACATCTTATTTTCAATTAAATCTTGTTCTAAAAATGGGAAGAATGAGAAAATTGTGAAAAACTTAATAAAAAATATAAAGGATATGATTGTAAATATATATTATATTTTAATTTATTCATATATTAATTTTACCAACCAAATATAAAATTAAAACATTATATCCTAATGGGCTTAAAATGTATCAATTTATTTCTATATCACTTTTAATCACATCATTCAAATCAAACGAGCCTTTAGGGCTTGTTTGCTTCACATGATAAGTCATGATAGATACTTTCGCAAGTTGACATTGTATCATGGGTCAAGCTAGTTAATGGATTAGGGGCCTAATTCATTTTTCATCCCTTTAAATATGATATCATAAGGAATGAAAAGGTCATTCTTACCCATCATATGAAAACCCTAACCACAACACAATGAAAAAGTCATTTTAAAAATTTATCTTCTTAGAAGTTAATACATTTTAGACATTATAAAGTGTAATCACATTATACAATTTTGCCAACCAAATATTATATAGGGTTAAGTGTGGGATATTACCAATTTATAAAATCAAAACAAATAGTAAATTTCATGATATTAGATACAATTTCTAGCTTATGTATCATTAGTATATGAATCTTGCCTAATACTATATGCTCAAGCAAACAAACCCTTAGGATTAGTTTGGTTGGAATGATAAGATGTGATATAGTGTATTTGTCCCACATTATCATTTATTTGGTTGAAATAATAATAAACACTTGAACCCACATTAATACCTAAATCCCGCATTTATAGGTATAATATGAATGATAAATTAACCTGTCTTTCCCTATATATATATGGCTTATTTATCCCGGTTTGTTCTTTTTCTCTTGAAATTATGTATTCACCCTTAAATTATTAAATCAATTTAGCAAAATACCATTTCCTATTCAAACAAAAACATATCTGTCTTCAATTATTGCACTCCATTATTATTATTATTATTATTATTATTATTATTATAGAGAAGACAAATGAGGAATTTTTGGTATTTGAATGAGGGACAAAAAGATAATTTATTATGTGTAACCAAAATACTTTAGTATTAAACCAAACACAACAATCAACAATCATATAAACCTATAGAAAATAATCATGCAAACCAAACTATACAACAATAATAAAAAATTATATAAATTATCATATGATAAATAATCATGAGATAACTTAAAAATCCAACCAAACTAGCCCTTAAAGTATTTATTCGTTGCATAAAAATATATTTAAGAGATTACTAAATAAGATTTAATAATAATATATATTCAACAATTTTACAGGCATTTTAAATTTGTCTAAATGCTCATGAAACACAATTTATATTCATTTTATTACCGTATCAATATTGTACTATTCACATCATTGCATTCATATTTATATAATAACAGAGATAACATTCATTTTTTTATAGAGAATATTATAAATGAGAATTTTATTATCCTATCAACAAATTAATATTTTTTTATTAACAAACCAAACAATCAAAATATGAATTATCAATACTGCACATAAAATACATACAATGCGACCACTTAATTTTAAATACAAAACCTCCCATATAATAAAAAAAAATTGATGCTACTCGAGCTACAAGCTACGAAGCAAAAAAGATAATATTCTTATCTATACGTAAAAGATCATATTTATATCCGTGCAACATAAGAAATGACTTTTTGATGCTCTTAAAAGTAGGACTCCCACTTGTGACATTTGGTCATGGGCGGCAAAAATGCTTAATTTGTTTATTGCATCATGACTAATCGAGGGTTGAAGATTGTTCAATTGTATGGAATCTTTAAGTTTAGGATATGAGAATCGTAAGTTGTGGGTCATAGTCATTAATTTTAAAGAACTGCATGCAATATGATAATTATTAAATTTAGTGTCAAAGTTTAATAGTATCAATATATTATTCTACTGCTATGTATTTGAAAAAAAAAATTATTCTGAAAAGACGAGTGGTATTTTGTGGGTTCTGTTTAATGGATATCATGAGAAACTTAAATTGTTGGTCATATTCATTATCCTAAAGAATTGCATTCATGATAAATAAATCCATTACGAAATATAAAGACCAATCTTGATTATCGAAATATTGTTCTACTGACAATTATTTAGTAAGTGGTTTTTTATTTTCAAAAGGTGCCTCAAATGATAAGAAGGGTGGGGGGAATTGGAAGCAATGACCATATGCCTCTTTTGATGATTTTCAACTAAAAGACTGTGATGATATTTGGTTTTATTTTATATTAAAGGAGTTGAAAATTTTGAAACAATTATTAAAACCATCCCCCTCTCTCTTATTATAAATTATTTCAGAATTCTTGACTTCTCTATTATAAGATAAAGATAAAATATTATGAACCATTATATAATATTTCGGTACTGGATGAGAATTGCCTCCAAGTAGTTAATGAAAACATCCTCAAACATTTATCATGAAAAATATACAAGTGGTGACTGATTCTTGACCATGGAATTCATGCATAAAGATCCATAGTCATACATCTTCAACAATTCATCAAAGCCATCCCCATGATGCATACATATACATATGCAACCCGTACACATCAGTACGGATTCAGCTATGCTAAGTAATGCATGGGGATAAAGGGCAGCCTAAGTTGACTGAACATTTTGTTGTTGATGAACAAAATTGTTCAGCCGACCACAATACTAACTCTAGAAATTGCTTTATTGCACACACACAAAACATATAACACTTTCTCACAAAAAAAAAATCATCTTCAATCTAGAATTTGCCTGCTTTAATTCCCTTCATTTGAACTCCCCTTTCCATCTAAATCACCCATTCTTTAATTTCTTGGCCTTTCCCCCGCCACTTTCTCTGCTCGGCTACCCTTCAACTTGGAGGTCGCTTCTCCGTCGAAGCCAGCTGACAAAAGCATCTAGTGTTTTCATATCTGAACGGTAATGCTTCTGCGTGAATTCAAGCAGAGCCGGCCATGTGAAATCTGGATATATTCTTGGATAACCTTCATAAACCAATTCTTTTGGAGGGCTTACAATTCTGTCCATTCTTGGACAAAGAAAGAATGCAAGAGATCTTCTTGGAGTTGTGTTGTTTACCACAGCCCTGTGTAAGCAACCCTTGTAAATCCCATTTGACAGGGCCTGCAAATTAGTGCAATCATGTGACGTTTTACTAGGTTGTTGTTTTTCAGACACGGTATCATCATGTATGATTTAATAATATAATCCGGGTTCTTTTATTGAACTTACCATGAATGTGTCACCAATGTTGACGACAAAAGCTTGCGGATTGGGAGTGATGGAATGCCATTTTTCGTCAACATAGACCTCAAGGCCACCAACATCATCCTGATGAAGGATTGTTAGTGAAGTAGGATCACAATGAGGCCCTGTCCCAAGGGCTAGATCAGGTTTCTGACAAGGAGGGTAATAATTTAATCTCATTATAGAATCATTTTCTTCGAAGAATTCTCTGAAATAAGCTGGTCCAACTCCAAGGCTTAACCCCAGAAGCTCCATCACATTAAGAGACAGAGTATTCATGGCTTCACAATACTTTTGGCAAACTCTCCTAACAAACCAAGAAAAAGAAAACACTAATGTTGAATAACATGTTCAATCAAGACAAAGCTATTCTAATTACCAATATTTCAGACCGTCCGAGCTGCCTTTGATGCAATGTTATAAGTCTCATATATAAAGTGTGAGGTCAAGTATTAAAATTTTAACAAACTCTTGGCGTTTGTGTATAAATTAGAAAAAGAAAACTATGTTTCATACCCGAATGCGGCATAATCTTCCCCCATTACATCCAAGAAATAACTTTCGACAACATTGGAGAACTCTTGCTCGGCGCTATAACGAAACGAAAGCGTCTCTTTCCATGGAAGTTTGGAGGAGAATCTATTAGTAAAACTACTAGCATAGCCACAATGGTCACCATGTTTTCTTAAGGCTCTTTCCTTCTCCTCAAGTGGCTTCCCAAAAAAGAAATCTGTGCTCATATGAGCTTCCTCTATAAGCTTCATATCAATGCCATGGTTCACAACAAGGAAAAAGCCGTGCTTACGGCACGCTTGGTCAATAAGTCGAGTGGCATTGGACACAGCCTCAGAATCCCCCGACAGAAAGCCTCCCAAATCTATGGGAGGCACGTCAAGCCTTGGAGGTGGCTCGGGGCACGGTTTCTCGTCCTCGGGCCATATGAACTGCGGTGGTATGTGGGATTGGTGTTGTAAGATTGATGCATCAAAAGAAAAGGATTTTTTTCCAGATGGCATTGTGCTGGGGAAAAATTGTACTAATGTATATGCGAAGGCAGAGCCAGGATTGATGGTTAAGGGAGAAAAGAGCGGAAAGGTTTATAGTGAACTGGTGAGAAATGAAAAGGGAAATAAGACATAACAAGAGTTGAATAATAAGTTTTGAGAAGGACAAGTGGGAAGAAAAAGACCAAGGGGTCTACATTGCGGAGGTCGGTAAAACTAGGGTTGGAATCTTTTTCATATTGAAGTCACTCTTGCATCATCTCACAAATGATTGGAAGTTGAACGAATTAGTACTGTTACTTCTTTTATTCTTCTCTTTTTCTTAAAGAAAATGGAAAATGATTTACAAATACGGGTCCGGATTCTTGGGGCTCCTAATTTGTGTCCTCGTTCAACATATCTGTTGTTACTGATTCATTCAAGGACTCTACCGTACATAATAAAATGGCATGACCAAAAGGAAAAAAAAAAGAAAAACCTTTGATGTCTTCTCCTAAAGTTTTAGGCACGAGGAGAACAATAATGCAAGGAAGGGATCATGGTGGAGAATTTAACCTTTTAGGAACCGGGGAGCAGAAGTAATCCCTAACGTAAAATTCTGCACTGGAAATATCCAGAAAAGGTGGAACGAATGGTGGTGGACTAAAAAGGATGTCTTATGCTAAATGCAGAAGCAACTTTGGAGCCAATGCTAAATACAGAATCATATCAAATCACAAAAAGAAAGAAAGGTCTTTTAGTGTATTGAATCAATAACCTGAAAGTTGGTTCTCTTGAGGGGCCTCGGCCAAATTTACCTGCTGGCCTGCAATTGGTTCTTGACGTCCAGCCATCAACTCAGTTGATGCAGCGGTCTGATTACGCATCACGCTTATAAATTTTTTATTCCATTTCCTCCATCAGAAAGAAAAATGGGAAGCGACAACTGAGATAGAATACTTTGGAGATAGAGATGCCATTGAAGCACATGAATGATCAATTTTTTTTTCCTCTGCTCATTGTTGTGGTTGTAAAAATTTTCATCGTAATTCCTTACCATCAGTCTGCAGACAAAAAGTATGTAGACTTGTTAAATCATTCCAATGAGAGATGGAATAAAACAGCAATCAAGCAAGGAATTGAAGACACACACTGTGCACTAAGTCTCCACTAGTTCAGTATCATCAGATCCACTAAAATTGCATTAATAACTACCACAAACAAACAGAGACAGTCATCACTTATGCACATTTTAATTCAGAATAGTCTCTGGGCTCGTCTTTCACTGCATAATCTTCATCAGTAAGACGATGGCCAATCCAGAACAAATAAAAACATGAGACAAAATTTATTTTGTGGAAATTATAAATATGTTATTCAAAGATTTGAGCAGTTTGCGCATTCCTGAGTAAAAACATGAAGAAACAGTGGGAAACTCCAGGCAATCATAAGAGAAGAGGCAGATTGAGGCAGACTATAATGCTATATTATACATATATTTTTATTAAAATTCCAAATTTTGTCACTCCTAAAAGTAATAAAATTATTCTTTTTCTATTTTGTAAAAATCCTATCTTTGCCTCTAAACTTAAAATCCTTGCCAAAAAACTCTGTTTCTTGCTATTTCTCCTTGAGACGCCTAATCCCATATCAAAAGGGAGTCAACTGAGGAACCTCAAGTAATAAATCAATACTTGGGTCATAACCCATAGAAAAGCGACACTTAAAAGCTAGCTAATTAAGATGGAACAATCAAGATTGATATAAACCCTACATCAATATTTCAATATGAAATAAACCCCCACAAAGGGCTCATACTCCTTTTAAGAGTTAAATAAGGATAATCAGATTACATCACATCACATTCTGGCCTTGGCGCCCATGCGGCCGCCTTTGTGCTAGCTTCACCTAGCCCTGAACAACAACCACTACAATGCTGGCGTCACCATCTATGTCGGCTCGCTTGCAATCGAGAGGACAATAGTTAGCTCTAATATTGAGTTTTTATAAGTTACATCTAAAATCCAACTATTAAATTATCATAAAATATAAGAGAGTAACACCGCAAAAGGGAAAGAAGATCTTGTTGAACTTGACTCTAGTCCGATTTTATAAAATGACCTAAAAGAAATGAAATAAATGAGAGTCAAAAGGTGAAAATGAAATACTACTAGTTTTAATATTATTTTACTTATTTTGTGAAATAAAGGCAGGGCACTACCCCTCCTTTTAAACAAGTTAGTCATTAAGGTACGAAGGCCCAAAAACATATGAACGCCAAGTGAAATGCCCATTCTATCAGTATAGGATAAACTCCCACTAAAAGCGTAGGAACCAACTGGGTTCATGTATAAAGTCGCATTCTGTTACTTTGAACAACTTTTTGGCAACTTTGTTTGATACCTGCATTTCATTCCCTTGTCCCTCCACCGTATTCTCAGAAAAGCTTAAATTTTTGGTACAAAATTGCCTACGAAACTTTACAGCGTACAAAAAACTGTACACCGGAAAATGGAAGGTAAAAAATTATGAATCCACTGGTCATCCTGGCCTTGGTGGATCCATAAACATATGCAAATGCACGTAGAAAATTAGATACATAGGGGAAGAGAGCACCGTCGCCTGTTACAAATATATCTGGCAGCTTGGCGGTGGCGGCGGCTGCAGCTTCCTCGCCGGCGGAGGCAGCGGACTTCTGCCATTACTGAGTCAATGAGCTTATTCTGGGCTGGAGTATACGTAAATAGTAATGTAGGATGAGCCCAATATAACAAATCCTTGGTTTGGAGAATGGGCCCAATTGCCCAAATGGGATCCAAGTCCAAAGTCAATCCAACTTGGTATTATGCTATCTGTTTCCCCTTTTTAGCTAATTTATAAGAATAATGTTAAAAAAAATAATTTTTACAAAATTATCGTAATTTTGAGAAGGTTGTAAGATTATTGTAAGGCGTAGCTTGCAACCATGCCTTCAAAAATCTTTTTCTTTTTTTCTTTTTAAAAGATTAAGAGGCGTGGCTCTTAATTTGGACACAAAAACATGCAAGAGGCATGGCCTATGGCCTCATGCCACACCTCTTAATTCTATTAAAAAAAAAAAAGGAAAAAATGCTTGAAGACGTGGCTTGCGCCTTACGATAATTTTACAACCTTTTTAAATTATGGTAATTTTGTAAAAAAAAAAAATTTTAACATTATTTTTATAAATTAACCCCCTTTTTTCCACTCTCTTTTTCCCTATTTTGTGTCCACATTTAAAATTTCAAATTTAGGCACGTCAATTGAGTAGAACATGCCCAAAACTCATTGCTTGACTTGCTTTTTCTTAAGTCGAGTTAGGTTAAATTGAGTGTAATTGAATTTTGCTGATTAAATTAAGCTTGGTAAATTGATGAATTGAGTTCTAGGATTTGGTTGGACTCAATTTATTTTTTATTTTGTTATTTTATATATATACATATACGTACACGTGTTTTAAGAGTTCATTAGAGTTTAATTTTGAATTTCACTATAATACCCCAAGTCTTTATATGAATTATTATAGTGGATATGATCTTGAATTTTTAGGAATAATAGAGTAATGTGAGTTGATTTTGACATTCTTGGGTTGCTTTCCTTATATATGCAATTTATTTATGGTTTGATCAATATTTAAGGGATCTTAATTGAAAATACATATGAAATATAAATTGAATTCTTTTTGAGGTTATTAAAGATCATATTTTAGGTGCTTATCTTCATCTTTTTTACTTGCTATTTCAAAGGACATAGATTTTAGATTATTACTAATTTTGTAAGGATTGCTTGATGTTAATTTAAGATGTCGAATTTATCGAACCAATAATTTGATGGAAACTTTATTGATTGAGTTTTATTTAATGATTAAGTTAGCTACTCTGCGGATATTAGTTTTGGAGCTATAAATTAGTCTTCCATTGCAAGTTATTTGACTTAAGTTAATTATATGAATCGTATATGAAAAAAAGAATTGGAAGTAGACAAAATATGTCTGAAGATTGGGTTTCTATTTGGGAATTAGCAATACGATATAGCCATAATTATATTTTTATGGTGAAGAAAATATTAATCTTTGGTCCATCTTGTTACATGTATTAGTTAGCCCAAATTAGTTAATTCATTCTAAGTTGTTTAGCCCATAACTAGAATAAAATGAGACCATAAATGGTATTTGTGTTTTATATATTAGGTGTAATGGTAGCTCAAACTATTTAATTCATTTTAAGTTATGATTAAGCCCATAAGTAGTGTAGAAAATAAGTCCACAAATTATTATGAAATAATTACAAGCTTAATTCCATGATTATCAAGTTAAAGATGATGAAAAATTAATTTTTATGGAATTTTCGGGTTTATGGATAGGTGGATAATTCTAGAGGGCTTCCCACCATTTCAAAATTCTATTTGAATAGTTTTTGATCCCTATAAGGTGTCTAATCATATTGGCTAGCCAAAACAATATAAAAATGGGTGATATGAAACCTTAGGACCTCTTTTTTCAACCACTATATTTTCATGCAAAAATTCATCCTAGATATTTTCTATTATTTAATTATTAAACTATGGTAATAGTTAGCTAAAATTCAAAATTATTAAATCATTAAAAAGTTAGGATTCCGAATATTTAGCCATGAGTTTGGGAACTTTAGTAACTACCCAATCCTGATAAGTTAAAGATTTTAGGATTTTTAGTAACTACCTAATCCTAATAAGATCAAGATTTTAAAATTATCTCCACAACTTCAAGTTATCATTATTTGGGATTGAGATCTAGTCAAATTTGAAGAATTAGGACTAGGGTGACCTTCTTATCTCAATGAAATATGTTTTTTAGTTTATCCAAGACACCTAGCCTAGTGGTATAAATACACATACAGTAGAAAATAAAGAAGTCATACGCAGAGGTAAGAAAATACCATTTTTTATTTGTTCTCTAAAAATCTATAGGAATTTTCATTTTGGAGTACTAACAACTTATTTTTCTGTCGCAGAATTAAGTGAGGAACACTTAAGTGGTAGATCAAATCTGAAGGGAACTTTGGGTTTTAAGATTATGGCATAAGTAAATTTATTTCTTCCTTCTATTCTTCACATAAACGTTTTTTTGCATGAAATAGTAAATAAATGTCTATTCTCTTTCTATTGAATTCTTTAATCTAATGGTTTATTTGTTGAAGAATTATTTCGTCTACAATTATTTAATTGTTCATAAAAAAAAGCATGCATAAAACTTATTTTTAGGATTTGAGCGTGTGAAAAAAAAAATATTCTGAATCTTCATGAAAAATAATATTCTCTATTTAATAAAAATAATAAAAATAGTTTATGCTCTAAATAATTGAGAAACTGTTAGTAGGAACGAGTTTCGTAACTATGTTAAGGGGCTATAGTAGCAAAGATTTTTTAAGCCACTTAACATTATTATAATTAAGATCTTGGCCAAGATAATCGATTAGAATCCTGAAATTTCATGAGTATAGTTAATTAATGTATTGAAAGTTTCTAATAAGTTGTGTAACTTTTGTTTTAAATTAGGGAAAAATGCAAAAATGGTCTTATAAGTATACTTTATTGTCAAATTTGGACTTTATCTTTTTGAGCTTCAATTTTGGGACACTAGCTTTTGAATTTTAGCAATTTGAGAATAATTTCGGCTCAATTTACATTTGTCACAAGCTCGATCTTATGTGGTGACCGACTTGGCACCATATCAATCCAAATATTGTTTTTTTTCCTATGTGGCTTGTTATGTGGCAATTTAAATTGCCACTTCAACAAAAAATGTAAAACAAAAA
>JACGDI010005331.1:117601-143825 GCA_014898725.1 Jacaranda copaia | reverse complement strand
TATATATATAAAAGAAAACCCTTAGATTTTTAAAAATCAAGCAACGAACCCCCCTTATATAGTGGGTATAGGACACTCACGGGCATATGTATCTAGGGTTGTATTTTTGTATATAAAAAGATAATTATATGTCCTTGTTCATCAGCTGTTGGATTTCCTTTTAAGAAATCAACAGTTTAAATTAAATCATATTATATTCTTTAAAAATATGTATAAAATATATACATATGATATAATATATTATCATATATATGTATGATATATATTATATATCATACTTATATAATTCCTAGAGCAAAATAGAAGAAGAAAGTCAAGAATTCTAAAGAAAAAAGAGGGTCTTCTAACTCTAAAACCTACATGCATTATATAATTCTAGAAGAAGAAAAACACGCACAGAGGGATTCTTATTTATGATAGAAATACACTGCACAATAAAGAACACTATACTTAATTTACAGGTAATTTCACACCAAGGAGCAAGATGAAAGCATAAAAAAAAAAGGGGGTCAGTGAAAAAACTCTAAGATTCATATCCAAAGTTAATGTTCTTGGTTAAATTCCACATATCTCTACATATATTTTCTCTGAAGTTCTCATATGTTTTATTAATTACTATTTTTCATAAAAAAAACAAAACAAAACTTAATTAATAAAAATTCGAAGATCAGAATAAGACCACACGAAAAAGTCAATTGGCTCACTGAACTAGCAGTAAACAAGTTGAACACCAGGAGGTGGGGGCCTATTGCTTTTCTCATGTTGTATAAGAAGTACTAATTACTGGACAGTAGCACTAATTAGTTAATGCCACAGTTCCTTCGAAGCCCTTCGGGGAGTTGGGTGCCACATGACATGTGGCAGCTTAAGGGGGAGTTGGGTTCCCACCCACTGTGTGGCATCGACTCCCCCCCTTCCCAGATACTAATCGATGGTGGGGCAGCAGCAGACAAGAGGTTCAGGCTTTTGGTACGGACGACGTCGTCTAATACACAGTAGCCCATTAGTTCCAAGAAATGCTTTTGGCTTCATTTTATTATACACTGCCACAGTAGCTTTTCTAATCTGTCACCATCTTTACAATGTGATGGACCTTTTTAACTTTATTTTTGTCTTTTTTAAACTTTTCCTGTTGGATCAATTTTAAATCCAATGATACAGTGAGTGTTTGCAAAAAAAATTTATTGTTGAAGAAATAAAATTGAGAGCTAGCGTTTGAGAATAATAATGAAAAGTAATACTAAGAAAATCAACATAAATCAAGTGATTTTAGCTTTATTATACTTAACTTTACAACTTCAGAGTCAAGTGATTTTTGATTCAACAGCATAAGTTTCACATATAAAGTATGAGGTCAGATGATCAAATCCTAAAAAAGCATCACTTCCAAACACACAAAAACAACTAAAAAAAATTGAAATTATTGCACGTACTCCCATAATTTCTTTTCTTTGGATGAAAATGTGCATATACTTTCCACTTAGATATTCATCCAAATGGACTTTGAATTATTAAATCATGGTATCATGATGTTATGAAGTGAATTATTGACATTTCTCGTGTATAATTAATATGAATCTTCAACTAAAAAAATACAATGGGAATGAGTTTATACCTTTGACATGAGCAATAGTTTCGGAAACCAGTAGCCATGTATCTCTTTCTAAATTTCTCAATTGGAGATTATGATTATATTAATTAATGTAATCTTACATAGAGAAATCAACAAATATATGTAAAAATTGTGTATAGCTTTTCCCTCGGTAATCCCTTTCGAAACACTTTTTCAGGATAAAATTTAATTTTCAATATAAGTTGATGATATAATATCTCAATGGAGGTGAGTTTTTATATATATTTAACAACGGATTAAAAAGGATGCTACATTTTTATGAATTTATGGGGTGCCTTTTCACATAAGCAATTTCTTCTAGGGTCTCCATCACTGCTGCTCATTTTTCTCCTTGTTGATCCCATCGGACATGTTTGATTTTGACGTGAGTTTAACCTAAGGGTAAATTGAGATTTTTCCTTGCGTGAAACAAGAAAATGTAGCAAAACATATATATGTGAGGGCAAAATGTTTCCTTTTGTGACATTTTAATTCTTCTACTTGAGATATAATATAATAATGCTCATTTGGATGTATTTTTATTCCTATCTTTTATTTATAGCGTTCTCAATATTTTTGAAATAAAAATGAGATCGTATTTAGATGTTCAGAGCAGATATATAATTGAAAAGTTAGGGGGTTCATATTTTTTATGTCTTAAAGACATATATAGTTTTAAAATATGTGTATATTTTAAGTCTTTTGAAATGATAGGGGGTAATTTATATTTATATGGTAGACCTTTTAAGAGAAATTGAAAGTAAAAATTAGGGGTATTCTCATTGAGCTTATCTATAAATTGATGACTTTTAATTTTTAATTAATAGTGCATTAGATAAAAATGCCTTGAAAAATATCAAAAAATAAGGCGTAAACTTCTTGGTATATTTCACATTTTTCACCTCTAGGATATCTACTATCTAGCGTTTCTATAGGATATTAGGGACATCTCTCAATTTTTAATTCAGTACACAAATCAATTCAATCGAATTCGGACTCGGATCGAATCATACTGAATTCAAATCCAAATTCAAAAGTGATATGTTATATCTAAATCCAATCCAAGATCCTATCGGATCTGTAGTTTTTATAATCATATCTGAATACAGATAAAAGTCAGATATTTGTCAAGTATTAAAAAAAATCCAAATTTGAAAACTTAAAAATCATTATATATTTATTATTTTTCTACAAATTTAATAGAATTCAAATTCAAAGTAGTCATCGTTAAAAAAAACAACAACAGATTAATAAATTGGATCACTTAAAGGAAATAATAGAATTTAACTTTATCATATTAATTTACCAAATCATTGTATTTAGGTTACGCTGCTGATAAAAGTACTTATTTGACATTATAAATACATAGTTATACTTTATTCTTCAATCAACTAATTATAGACTCAAAATTTTGTAAAAATAGAAACTCATTTTGATCAAATCGATATTTGCATTGCATTCTTGCCATTTTCTGTTACAAAAATAGAGAAATAAGTGATGTGATTATAATATAAATAATTATAAGCTTAAAATCTAACAATTTATATGGAAAAACAACTGATTTGATATATTATATAGAAATTCATTACTCTTTTCATTCAAATATCCACTTTGGTATTGTTATAAAATCCTATGTATACATATGTATAATACTAAATATATTCGAATTCATATTAATAATGGATCAAATCAAACCATATTCATATTCACTCTATTTATTTTAGATTATGAACTTTTTTAATCGGATCACATTCGTCGAATTTTTTATTGGTTAAATATCATAAATAATCAAATCAAATTCAGATTAAAATTTGCTCCATTGACAACTCTATCTATAGGGTGTCTCAAGTACTATGCTCAAAAATGTTTTGAAAAAAGTATTTAAGTAGATGGAATTGAATATTGGGTCTCCATGCGGTAAAATTTTATTCTACATTGAAATTCCTTGCTTATGAATTTGGTCATTGAAGGGAATGTCGGATCAGTGTCTAGCTATTTATTTCTTTTGCTCATTTAATCTTAACCCATCATATTTTATTCTTAAATATTGTAATACTTATAACAATTCATCAAGTTAAAAAAATACATAATCTTATATTATATGAAATTAAATCATCTTAAATTATTTATCAAACAAATAACCATAATATTTAAATAATTATATATGAATGAAATATAAAATATAATTAATATATAAATAACAAGTATTTAAATAATTAAATAAATTAATCTAATTAATTTAATAGGTTATTTAATTACTTTAGCTCATTATTTAATTAATAAATTATTTATAAATAAATTACTTAACAAACAATCAAATTTTTACTTAAATTAAATTAATTTTCTCTATAATTATATTAATTATATTAATATTAATTTATCTTGTACTTTTTTCGATTTTTTGTGGTGGTACGCGGAATACAAAATATAAAACGGGAATATTTGGTTATGTTTTTTGTGTGATTTTATTGTGTTTTGGAAGAATAAATTATTAAAAATGTGAAAGTTGTTTTTTGGTATGATTGTTTATATTTTGTGGTGGTACACGGAATATAAAATATAAAGGGAATGTTCGTTTATATTTTTTGCTTGATTTTATTATGTGTTTTGGGAAAATGTAAAAGTTATTTTTTGATATGTTTGTTTATATTTTGGAGAAGAAATTTTTTACTACAACAATCAAATTAATACTTTTTGTTGGGTTTTTTAGGTGAAAATAAAATTGAGTAATTTTTTTAATATTAAAATAATAAATATGTACATATATATTGAAAAATGTATATTTTAAAAGAAAAATAAATATATATTTAGTTATATTTCCCTAAAACAATACCAAACATTTTCAAAAGTAACTTTAAAATGTTAATAATACTATCATTTTATAATTCATTCACTTTTTTTTTTTTAATCTTTGTGTATTTTACTGACAACCGTGACAGTGAGTGAATGCAATTATGTATCCCAATTTAATTAACTCATAACTTGACTACACACATCGCGGTTGGTCCCCCCACCCCAATTTTTCGTGAGAGTACAATATAGGCATCTCCTTTGCTGAAAAGTGAAAGCTCAGTTGATAAGGAAAGGATTGGCTAAAAAGGGTAAAAGGGCAATTAAAAATTCCTACTTGGACCATTAAAAACTTTCTTTATAAGGAAATTTCTAACCACCACCACAACCTAGCAATGGCCCACTGTATATGGCTTATGGTGGAATCACCATGCACATACATATATACACAATGTATACAACACAAGTATATATATGTGTGCGCGCGCGTGCAAAGTGTGTGTGTAAGATATGTATTGATAATGAACAAATTCCATTAATTGACGCATGTGGTGCAAGATTTTGTCTTGAAAATATGCCTGCATAGTGAAAAAAGAAAGATGATATTACATGAAAAGGGAGTCAGAGTCTTTTTGGTAAATCAACTAATTAAATGGGCCGGCTTCTGCTCTTGCTATGCGCTTGCATAGAGTCGGAGCTCTAGTTTTTCTAATGAATGATTCGATGCCTTATTCGGCATTAGGATTTGGTATTTATATTAATTAAGTAGTAGGTTTCGGCCTTCTTTGGTTTGAGTGTCCATCTTGATGGCTTAATTTGTTGGAGTTTCTGACCTTTTTCTTATTTATTTTTTTATTAATTCAATTAAACTTTTTATTTATTTTTTATTTGCCCTTAAGTTCTTATTATTTTTCATATCAAAAGACTACCCATATATACGCTGGATCAAGTCCTCGACTACTTCTAATGTAGATTGGGACCAAAGGGACATCTATAAATGATCATATATATGTAGTAGTGTTACTTTAAAATGCCTCCCACATTCTATTTCTTGACTGTTTGCTATTTCAACTTTCTTTCCTATTTGCTCCTCCTTGTAGTAAATTTCAGTTAGCATATATGAGGGTTGTTTATGGAGTTGCCATGAGATGAAAAAAGGGTATACATAGTCATGCCAATTATGTTAAAATTTTCACCCTTTCTGCAAGTAGCATGTGATTGTACTCCAAAATGTTGTCTAAGTTAAATGTATACTTGAGAGGTACAATGCAATCAATTAACATTGGAGGGAACTTGGTGTTGTTTTTTCTTTCTTCTTCTTTTTTGGTTTTTTCCCCTTTCGTCTTGGTGTTAAAATTTTTTATTCGCCTTTTGAAATAATATTAAACTGATAGGCTAAAAGTTTATTACGTTCTTGAATTCGATTTTCAGAATGACATCATAAACTATGAAAGATTACATGGAAAAAGTAATGTTGGGCCCAAAATTAAGATTCTAAGAGGAAAATTTTATGATGAAGTAGGGCAAAATTAATTTTTTAGACCCATAAAATCAAGGGTTCTACAATAATGATTCTTCGCTTTACAAAAATTTTAAAAATATCCCAAAATTCAAAAAAAAATTGTGAAATTGATTCCAAAACCCTATTTCCATTAGAAAATTAGTGGAGTTGGTAACGTGCACTGTGCGTGGCCGTTGGTTAGCATTTTTTGGAAGGAAGATCACTAGCAGAGTTGTTAGTTTAGTCCCACAGAATATAAGGATTTGCAAAAATTGTCACTCATTTTAGGAAATTGTAAAAAGTAATTTTTTAAATGAAATTTCTTATCAATAATTTATTTGAATTTACCCGTACATGAGCATGGGACGATTGTTTGAATTAAATCATTCAAAGCTTTTTATGATAAATTAATTGAATTATTCTTTTTATATGAATGGGTACTATTTTATTTATTTTATTTTATTTTATATTTGGTCCCTTTTACCAATGGAATGGAAAAAGAAAAGCAACACATAATTAAATTTTTTTGTTTACATGGAATTCAAGATTTATGATAGGAAATGGATAATTTGGATTTGGAGATTGCAAACAGGAAGTTGTTGCCCCATGTGTGTTGAATATTTCCTTTCTCTTTCCAAAAATGCAGACTAACAGCCACGTGCAATAATCTCCATCAGTTTTATAATATAAATAGAATTTAAAAATCAATTATAATTTTTTCTTTAAAAAATATTGATACGTGTTTTAGATTTTTATAAAGTAAGAGATCATTTGTGTAAATCTCTCTATCCTATGGGAAATAAAAAAACAACTTTGCACTAAAAAAGCAACTTTGCACAGGATCTTTCTTTCAAAGAGCTGACTAACAATAAAGTGCAGGGCATGTGACCAACCTTGTTAAGTTTTTAATGCTTTGGGACAAATTTTGTATTTTTTTTAAAATTTGGGGTATTTTTTAAATTCTTATAAAGTGAAGGACCATTTTCATAAACCCCTTATTTTATGGGACTGAAAAAACAATTTTGCTGATGAAGTAGAATCGAAGTTTTTAACTGCGTGGTGAAAACATTCAATAGAGTAGAAGTTTGTTACATTCTTAAGTTCGGCTTTTCAAGAATAAACATTTTAAAATATGAAAGTCTTTTTTTTTAAAAAAAAAAGAACACAAATCGTTTAAGAGCAAAACTAAGATTGAAGTAGTGAAATTATTATGATGAAAAGGATGATTTTCAAAAGAATAATTTCGAGTTTTTGAATAGTGGAATATTGCAATGCACTATTAAAAAAAGATAAATTAGTGAAAAAAGAATAAGTGACAATACAATAGTTGTCACTAATTATGTATATTAAGTAACAAAATATTTAATTTTATCACTTTAATAATTTTTACAAACTAAATAGTTACAAGAATAGTGTTTAAATTATTAATAGTGACAATTTAAAACATCAATTTTTGTCACTATTGAGCCATATTGTGACGAAATATTGTTATTTAAAAATTATTATTAGTGACAAGATAAAAGTTATTGTTACTTAATACATGTTATTCGTGACAACTTTAACTTTGTCACTTTTTTTTTGTCACTAATTTTTGTGTCGTGATACCTGACACAGAGAAAGATTTTTTAAAACATCATGCTTTCTTTTTTGTATTTTTTCCCAAATGAGCCAATTCAATGGGAAGGGACTAATTAATTAGTTCTACTTTTAAGTGACTTTTAGTATTATGAAAATTAATAAATTCATTGGAATTTGAAACAATCCAAGTTGGGTGGTAATGAAGAGCACGTTTTCATGTTGAAATCAAGGTTACTGTTAGAGTAGGACTGATATGGACTTATTGTTTAAACTTATTGGGTGTGGTCCATATTAGAAATAAAGGAGCATCTGTGATCTAACTCCTATACATATGGAAGGATTGAGTTGTGATTTTCTTATCACTATCTCAAAACTGTTGTTTCAATAATAATTCAATAATTCTTCAACAATGAGGCTTAATTCAAATTATAATTAGAAAGAATTACAATCTCTCAAAGGACAATTCCTTGCTTAATGCTACTAAAAAGCATAGGTTTTTGACACTTTGAATCCTCTATTTCATCTCCTATTCCAATTGTTGCATTTATGTCAAGTATATTTAATTCTCAATTAATTATTTTTATAAGAAAATATCTAATATACATGTCATATACTTATAAAATAGAATAAAAAACAGAATAGAGAATGGAATAGAGGATTTAAACCGAAATTTTGGGTTCATATTTTACGACACTTATAGATTAGCCCACAAAAGTGAGTTAGAAAGACATTTTATTTTAAAAAGCCTTTTATAGGTTGGTTTAATTTTTTAAGATAAATTTAAAACCGGCCTCCAAACACTTATAAGCTGCCCAAAAAGGTCTTTGTGAGGGTAGTTTTCAAAAAAGTACATTTATTTTATCGCAACTTTAATTGTGGAGGTCCTTTTTCTTTTTTCTTTTATTGAACTGTCTCCATATATATTGAAGGCTCTTTTACAACTTTTAAGGGCAAATAAAACAGCCATCAAAAGCCACCTTTCTATCAGTGCAATGTATCATGCCAACCTTATAAGAGGTTGACACATTTCGTCGCACGAGCAACACATTTATCTTTGTGAAAATAAAAATAAAAAATAGAGAAATTAAATTAGATTAGTTACATGTATAGCTGAGAGGTATGTATGTGGAAAAAACTATGGACCACCAAAGACACCTTTCTATCAATGCAATCTATCATGCCGAACTTATTAGAGTTTGAGACATTTCATTGCAAGAGCAACAAATTTATTTTTGTCAAAGTAGAAATACAAAATATTCTGTTTAAATCTTCTATTCTATTTCTTATTTCATCTCTTATTTCATTTCATGAATATATGGCATGTACATTAAATATTTCCTTATAAAAATAATTGATTGAAAATCAAATACACTTGGCATAAATACCATAAGTTAGAATGAAAGATAGAATAGGGAATGAAATAAAGAATTCAAAGTGCAAAAAATTAGGTTGGTTACATGCACTTGATATGTATTTATTTCGGAGTTATATTTTCCGTTTACGTAAGTCTCACTAAAACCATGGACCATCTACCTAATGTTGTAATAACCTAATCATGCAACACTTTGTTTCAAGTTTTAGTATATGTTTGTTTTGTGGTCCAAATAACCGGACAACATTCTCTTGTAATAATGGTCTCTTCCTACAAAGGATCATCCATTGAACTTGTGACTCACTTGAAGGGGTAAAAGTCAACATTACTACAGAGCATTCTTTTCTATTTTCAACTTATTTGAAATTTGATATTCTTTTCAAATTACTAATAATGCAAAGTTTGAAAAAAATTATTTTTAACACTTGCATTTAGTACAACAGACAATTTATTATATAGTTTGAAATTTATCAAAATATATAATAATCTATACTAAATAAAAAGAAAAAGAGCTTCTACACTCACAAAGTGATATTTAACACTGGTAAACTATTTTTTATATAGCGATAATACTCTTAAATATAATATCCTATAATTAAATAGAAAAAAATTAAGGTCTCAAAAGAAATTTTACTCCTTAAAAATAAATGGTCAGCAACAGCAAAATTATATTTTTGTCTTATAACTTTGCCCATTTTTGCAATTTTATTTTATAACTTGCAGAATTTCAAATTAGTTCTTGTATGTTCTATAAAATTATTATACTTAGCTTGATTTCACCAGAATTCATAATTTGGCAAGATCTAATGACGTGCCATACCGAAAATTATGGCCACGTCATCAAGCATGCCGCATTATCATTTCGGCATATGATGCCACATCATCACTTCAATCCAAATTATGAATCTCAAGTAAAGTTGGATAATGTGGTAATTTTATGAAACATATATGATTAAATTTAAAATTTCAAGAAGTTACACGACAAAATTCTAAGGTGGACAAAGTTACAAAATAAAAAATGCAATCTTTTCACCAAGTAACTACTTATTTCTCATGTTCTTCTTTTTGCCCTACCAAAATCCACAAACCAATTAACTTTTTTTTAATATACAGTACAGATAAGAGATTGATTAAGTATTTTATTAGCATCGATACTATGCGCATAAAAATAACATATCATGACAACTAATCATAAAAAGAAAGCCTTTACAATAGAGACATACATGAATCATGTTAACCATTTTTCAGTTTCTAACAACTAAAAGAATGAATTTTCAACTTGTAAGACCCATAAGAACCACCCACATAAGCACAATATGTCTCTTTTTAATTAGTACAACATTTTCATATTGCCAAGTTTCTTGTAATTCAGTTGGAATCTTTAAAAAAACACTTTCATTTTGAATGTTTTATTCATGTGTACCTTGTTATTTTGGTACCCACTTGGCCCTCTAATGCAAAGGTGACAAATGCTATTTTGTGTCTATCCAAGGTGTGCCTTATCCTTGTGAATTTATGTCCCGATGTCCTCACTTGACTTTTTTTCCATTGAAATGACTATGCCTTTCACATGCATGTGTGTATGTATGTATGTATGTATATCTATTTTCTTTTTCCTTTTTCTTTCTCTTCTGTTCACTAATTACGGGCCATAAATTACAACGCAACAGCTTTACAACCTAGTTCAAAGATCACTAAATATGTGCCCTAAAATTATTTTTTTACATTAAGATTCTAGTTAGTCGATGGCATCATCCTCACACCTTTATTACACCTTTATGTGTGAGGTTCGGAGGTTAAATTCTAATAAACTCTAGACGTGAAAATTTAAAAAAAAAATTAATCAAACTTTAATTCTAATGATGCAATAGCTTTTGAATTAAAATAGATTACTGAAAGTTTGTTTGAGCTCGGGTCATTAGGCATTTGAAACAACACTCAGTACCTTTCTCCATTCATTGAATTTGAAGCTCAGCTCGAACTCGATTTATTAGCTCAAAAATAATATATATATACATATATATAAACATGAAACTGCTCAAGCTTGACTCATGGTTGACTTTAATTAAAACTCATTTCAACACACTTAAGTTGTGTTTGGTTGATTGTAAGTTCTTCAAAATATCTTATAAGGTATGCCATAAAGTGTTTAGCAAAATTTTTAGAAAAAAAATCTTATAAACTCTCAAAATAAGATGATAGAGTCCTATAAGTACTTCTTCTAGAAAAAGGTGAGGAGTAGCTATTTAAATTTAACCATGTTAATTATAAAACTATGTGAATTCCATGATTTTATATTATTCAAATACTTTAGCAATTTATATTTAAAATAAAATTTAATATCTAAAAAACTCCAAAAATATTTTATAAGATATTATAAATAAGTTTAACTAAACACCCTCTTGTTTAATAATGAAATCATAACTCAATCACAACATCAAACTCGACAAACAATTCATAACAAGTTTGAATAATATTATTTTGTTTGATTCAATCTGTTTACATTCCTAACCACGCGCATAATAAGTACGCATATCAAATTCAAACCTAGAAAATTAAAATGAACCAAAAAAGAGAGGATGTAACTAGGGTCATACAGGCTACTATGTTCATAAGATCTCTGTTTCTGATACCTCCATAAAATGGGTTAATTTATTATTAATACAATTAGCAAAAATTTACTAAATTGGTTAAGTTCATGTCAAGCTTAATATGAATCAAACATTCTTGTTTCTTGTCCAAATCCATGTAAGCATCCATAACTTTAAGCCCATTTTCACATGGGCAGACCAACCCACTTCAAATTCTTAAACAAACCCTTTTAATTTCTTCTATTTTTTTCCTTGGTACATTAGCAATTAGTACTGCTTAATTAGACATTGTTCAATAATGACCAAAAGTCACAAAAAGTACTGTATTATTATTGAATGAGGAAAGCGCGTGAGGATCAATTTTTACCCAAGAAAACACTGTCACACAAAAAAAAAGATTGGGTCTTTGATTTGATTTTTGTACACAAGAAATGGAAAGAAAAGAACAGTAAAGTTTCTTTAAAACTTGTATGCCGTGCATTTGAATAAAATGACATAGTTTAGAAATTTTTTGTCGTGAATAACCTCACACCAATTAGTCGAATATTAATGAATACATAATTAATGAACATTATTTATAAACAATTCCTTTTTCATAAATAAAATGTTCCAAATATTCTGTTTACTTAAATATGTATTCAAGTAGACTATAAATTATTAGATAAGAATATGATAATATCACTATAAGCGTCTTCAATGGGTGCAGTGGAACTTTCATCAATTCAAAATATCTAACTATTGAGAGAGGTTAAACTAATAAAATGAAATATGAAGTAGAATAGAGAATTCAAAGTATTAATAAAAATGTTCTTACAATAAAATAACAATAACGTCTATTTCATTCATCCTATAAATGCTATACTTTTTACTTTTTTTAATAAGTTCGAATATAATTTCTCTCTATGTTCATTCTTTTATCTATTCTTTTTGTAGTTTTCTGAATTGAATTTCGAATGGCTATTGTCAAGCAAATACGACGCCTTAACAATTTGTTCATGCTGTAGACTGGAAATTCATTTCCTATTCTTCACCTTACTCGGACTATAGGATTGCAACTTACCATTCTATCCTTTTAAGCGTTAAACTAAATACATATCTTTATGTATGAATTAAGAGTTTATATCTTAGCGGGGCATATATTCAATTATAAGAGGCATGACGTATTATATAAAATAATTAGGGAAAAAAATGAGGAAAGAGAATTATAGCAAAAATAAGAAAGAATTATATATATGACATAACCATTTTCTTGCAAGAGGAAAATCCAAGAACTGCACGTTCTATATTTAAGAAGAGAAGGGGTTTTCAGTACCCCTACTTTTATCATACATTCTCCCCTCCTCATCTTCACATAATTCCTTCCACTATGTATTTATAAACAAACACACTATAAGGCATATTCATGTGCACTCTTACAACTGTGTGAAAAAACAAAAGAAAACAGAATGGGCAGAGGGAGAGTTGAGCTGAAAAGAATAGAGAACAAGATCAACAGACAGGTGACATTTTCCAAGAGAAGAAATGGACTCCTCAAGAAAGCATATGAACTCTCAGTCCTTTGTGATGCTGAGGTTGCCCTCATCATCTTCTCTAGCAGGGGCAAGCTGTATGAATTTGGTAGTACTAGGTATACATATATCCATTCATGTGTTTATGCAAATGTGTTAATGTTATTTAAGTTTGGTTTTTTCTTGTATGACTCTTATGGGCCTTCTTTAATCCACTTAAAAAATCATTTTTTAGGTAATATGCATGTTATTGGTTTGTTAATGGCCTCCTTCTTTCTTAATGCTCCAAAGAAAAAAATTTCAGACAATTTCAAAACTGGACTTTCTGTTAGTGAGCCCTATGCTTTTACAGAGGTTTTAATTGTGATTAGTTTTTCAGTCTGGTGTTGTACTTCTGTTTCTTCTGTTGTCTTTGTCCAGTGGTTTTGTTTTGGGGACCTGAGTCATCAGTATTTTTTTTTTTTTTACCATATTTCCTTACTGTGATTGATGGCTTCAAGATTGATTTTTTTTTTTACTTTTTCTTTTATTTCTTTTAGTTGTTTCAATGGATTGCAAATTTTGCAATCGACACGTTTCATGTTTCTTCTGAGACTCCCATGGAACAAAGTTCAGAAAAGTAGTTTTTGTGATATGACTGCAGAAACTTATCAAACCCCTCTTTGGACCTCTGAGCAAGATCTAGGGTTTGTCTCTCCTATTTCCCTTCAATATTTTTCCTCTCTTCTCTTTAATGCTTCACCTGTTTTTAGTGGGGCACCAAGAAAATGAAGTCCCTCAGGACAGAAGCTTCATATTTTTGTCTTCTTTCCATTTCATATTTAGATCTTGTGGTTAATTTTCTTCACTGGTTTTTGGGCTATCTTACACTTCTTCTACCTCAAGAATAGACATAGAACCATGTGAAATATGCATATTACTATGATTCCTGAAGAAAAATTGTGGCTGCATGTGAATATGTGTCTGAATTCTTACATCTTTGAGGGGAAAACCTTAGACCATCTGAGGCTTACATTTTTTGGGCAAGTCCAGCTTATTTTGGTGAAAGTTTTCCGAGCAAAAAGGTCAGTTTTTTATGTTTTGGGTATTCTGTATTTCAGGCTTTCAAGCAAGAATTTCTTTGTAGTACACATTTTGGTGAAACATTTCCAAGGGGATTGTTTACTTAAGTGAGCCTCCCACTGTCAGCAAATGGTGTAATTTTCTCAGTCGTGTTGGTTTTTTGATGCAAGCTTTCTCCCACTTGTCTGAATCCCAGATTCATTCTTTCCTGGCTATATGAACATATAAAACTGTTCTCATAAAATCACTCAAATTCTTATTTTCCTCAAAGAGAGAGAGAGAGAGAGAGAGAGAGAGAGTTGTGGGAGATTAGCTTCACAATAAATGGCTCACTTAAATTATTAAATGACTCCTTTTCCCTTTTTTTTTCTCAATTCTTGAGCTTTTACCAGTTCTTTATCTTCAATCTTTTTCTTTTTCCTTTTTCTTGGATAGTTCTATTTGTTAACAAATTTTTTGTGAATTTATTAATGATTTATATATGTCACTAGCATATCTTTTCCCTAAATAAGTGATAAATGTACTCAGAAGGGATGTAGAAGACAACCATACTCATATTTCCTTTTCCCTTTGTTGTTTAAATTTCCAAAAATAATTTATTATGCATAAATTAATTTTTGTTGATCTATATATATATAGAAACCATGATGACATTATTTCCTAGTTCCTTTCAAAAAAATTGACTTTTGGGGTCCAATAAATCAGAAGCAAGAAAACCCCTTTTAGCAATCTCAGATTAGCATTGAGACTCAAATGGTGAAAAACTTTCTGTGCAAAATATAGAAATTGTACTATGGTAGCAGCAAAAGTTTTAATTAGTTATTGCAATTGATCAGAAAACATATAACTGTGTAACTTTATTTTATATATTGTAAGATTATTTGGATATTTTACTCCCAGCCAAGACATCTAATGACTAATTACCAAAATAAAAAAGTACCTTATTCCATCTATTATTGATTAATTCACACAAATTTCTTGTTTTTGCAGCATTGCAAAGACCCTTGAGCGCTACCATCAATGCTGCTTTAATCCCCAAGACAACAGTGCTGAAAGAGAAACACAGGTTTTAGTTTACTTCAATCTCAATTTGCATCTTGAGTTTGTATCATCATTAATGTTAATGTTGATGACGAAGGTTAATCTCACTAAGTTAAGCTTCACTGGTTTTTTCTTTCTTTTTTGGTGTTATATATATAGAGCTGGTACCAAGAGGTCTCAAAATTGAAGGCCAAATATGAATCCCTTCAGAGGACTCAAAGGTGACTCCCACTCTTTGTCACATTCTTTTACACCATGTACATTTGTGTTTGCTTCTAATCCCGCATCAAAAATATTTGCATTAATGAAATACAGTTGAGACACTGGGTTGAGACTATGCGAATACCTTTCAATATTTAAGTTAAAATATGATTACAGAAGAAGCAAAAAAAGAAAATTATTTATACATATGTGGGCTATCTGTCTTATTTACCATTTTGATTGGCAAATTGACAATCTTAAAATAAAAGTTTACAATTATTTCTCATGATATATATTTTAATATCTACATAAATATTTGAAGGCACTTGCTGGGAGAAGATCTTGGGCCTCTAAGTATCAAGGAGTTACATAATCTTGAAAAACAACTTGAAGGTGCTCTTGCTCAAGCCAGGCAAAGGAAGGTACTAAATATATATGTGCTCACAAATATCTTACATTTGGAAAAAGTACTCATATGGTTTTCAAGACTGGCATTTGTTCATATTAATTGGGTTGGTGTCGCTATATATTAACCATAAATTTTTGTGAACAAAGTATATATGTCAAAGTCCGAAGTAGACAACTATTGTTTAACTAGAAAGTAAGATGACGATATGTAAAATTGATTCTATGTAAATATGATATTATTGAAATAGTGGAATTAGAAGCTATCTTTAATCAAATCAATGATTTTTAGAGTTGACAACGACGATGGAACTCCATATGTGTTTATAATGAATTTAAAACAACTAAGTTTATTATTTTTTCCACAATTTTTAGAAATGGATCAACATGAGTCATACGCTTTGACTAAAAATATTTCCCTTTTTTTTCCTTCTGGAGATGAATTTGTTATAAGGACTATTCATGAGATCATGACATGGAGTTTGATACTTACTCTAATATTTTCATACATATTTTGCAGACACAGATTTTGATGGAACAAATGGAAGAGCTCCGCAGAAAGGTAAAATTATTTTCAGCTTGGCAAGCTAGCTAAGCTTAGCTGGTAGTAAATTTTTGGAAATCTTGATGGCATGATCACTAAGATTGTCAAGATGCTTTCTTTATTACGAGATAACAAAATTTAAGCAACCCAAGTAAGTTTATATGACAGCATTTACAAGCAATTAGCATAAATGTCACAAAGGAAATTGACATTCTACCTAAAAAATAATTCCAATTGCATAAACAATTCACCTTCGGTAAGAGTCCCACACACACACATATATGAGTATGGGTGTGTGTATATATATATTGATTTTAGTTCTTGAAAATCCTCCATCGATTGAAGGGTTAGGTTGAATAGAACAAGTTAATTCGAACCAAGGGGTCCTGAAAGTACAAAAATCTGTTCAAGTTGTTGCATGTTGCCCAATGAAAATCCTCCACCAATCAAGTCAACATATGATAAATGGAAGTAAATCCTAGAAAACAATAAATGCACTAAATGATTTTGTAATTTGTAAATGTCCAACCGCATATTATTTATCAATGTTTGTCATTTGACACACAATGTATTGCTGAGTTGGCTTGATCTAAGGCATTGAAAACCTACTAAATCAAATAGTCAAGAAGATCCAGGTACTTAATCAAATCGGGACAAATCAAATTAATCGAACTATAAAAAGTACTGATCCAATAAGTATTTTAGAATTATTCAATTCTCCAAGGATTTTCATGGAATTCATCATTGCATATGTCTGTGTGTGCATGTGATTTTTCTTCATTCTTGAATGAGCAACTTGCACCAAAACGAATGTAGTTTGGTAGCTCACTTTAGAACGAAGAACATAATTTTGTCAATAACAAACCTGCTAAACTCTTGCATGCTTGCAGGAGCGAGAACTCGGAGACATGAACAAGCAGCTCAAGATCAAGGCTTCACTAGAAATGTCATCGGTAATGCTATACTTAGAAAATTTATACCCCACAAATTTTTGTGTGAGTCAACCTAAGAAATCGACTCGTACCTTCGGAATTTACAGCTTGAGACAGAACAACAAAATCTGAGAGCCTTTCCATGCCCATGGATTCCCGGGGCATCAACTGGAACTAGCAGCTTTCCTTTCCACATACAAGCTTCCAATCCTATGGAAATTGAGCCAGAACCCGTGCTACAAATAGGGTACGTACAAAGAGGGTGTTTGGATAAGTTTGTAAGTTTTTAAAACCATCTTATAAAATACATGAGAGCTTTTAAAATGTCATAAATTATTTGATAAAATTTTCAACAAAAGATCTTATAAACTCTCAAATAAAGGATTATTATTTGATAAACACTTTTGAAAAAAGAAAAAAAAAATTAATTTATTTTTAAGATTTTAACTGATGATGTACTTTATTAATTTTAATCATATTATAAATACAAATTCTACCACTAACATCTTATTATTTTCAAAATTTAATTTTATCTAAACAAGTTCAAGAATTTATTTTCAACATAAGATATAATATCTTATAAGTTTTAAAAATATCAATAAGACCTTTTAAAACAGTTTAGCAGAATACCCTCTAAAATTAACACAAATAATTGCATATGTTTGATAAAAGAAGGAGAAAAAAAAAAAGAAAAAAAAATAATTAATTTGTGATTTTTGCAGGTATCATCACTATAATTTTGGAGAAGGGCCATCTGTTCCGAGAAGGATGGATGCTGATGACAGTAATATCATCCAAGGGTGGACACTGTAATCTGATCTAATCCTCCCATGTTTAGATATATATTTCCACCTTGACTGATTCACATGGATTGTGTGTTGGGGATGTTTTAAGCTTTACTAGATGAACCTTCTAATATCAAAAAATTTGTAAAGTCCAAGGTATATCATAAATGACATAATATGTGTTTTGTGGTACTAAGTATATGAATGGTTTTAAGACTATACTATCACAAGATCATTAATTCTAGTGCACTTTTGGAAGAAGCTTTGTCTAAATCTGAAACTTTAGTAAGCAAATTTCATTTTTCTTCCATTGGCTAACCCTAGAATGATAAATCAGTATTTTTCCCTTATAAAAGGAAAAAGAAAAAGCATCAACTTGTGAAAAGAAAGAAAAGAAAAAGTAGGGGCACCTAAACTCTACTTTATAAAGGTATATAAAATGTGAAATTTTTGAATGAATTGAATGCAGCACATCTAATAATATGCTACATTACCCAAATTATCATTGTGCCCATACTCAGTTTAGGGCCAAGTTAAGGCCCAAAATGTATGTCCAAAGAGCGGCAAGATGACTATGGGCCACTCGCCACTTGGGCTTGAATGCTTGTGATCCATATTTATTTTACAAAATTTATGTAGCTAGGTGTTACATCATAGAAATAGATCGATAAAAAGAAAAAAATTAATAGATTAAAAAAAAAAAAAGATTGGTTGCAAGTTCGGGTTCATGAGAAGTATTTTGGGAATGAGTTGTGATTCTTTTTTGCAAAAACAAAAGGAAAAGAAGAGGAGAAAAAAAGTCTAATGCATATCTTAACAAATGTAAAAGGGATTTCGAGGATTATATGTGAAATGAATTAATAAATAATCATCAGAGAGATAGAAGAGACAATATTTATGAGAGAAAAGAATAAAGATAGACATCCACAAGTAGGAGAAAAGAAAGAAACCAAATATTGAGTGGAGTGGGTAGGTATATTGAATAAGAGGGAAAGAATGATCAAAGTGTTTCAGTCACAAGATTACAGTTACTTAAAAGTCACTGCAACAAACTGAAGGACCATTGAGCTTCATTTTCATGTCTTTTCTTAATTGCCAATGGAAAGGAAAGAAGTATGAATCCTTTGGCAGTTGAATATTAGGTTAACAAATTGAGGAAGCATGCTTCCTGCAAACTAAACATGGCCTTTTTTATATCTTGAAAAGTCAATTTCAGAAACTTTAAGCTAGCATTTAGTTTTTCAGCTTTGCTACCAATGAAATCAAAGGGCAAGACTTGCATTTAAGTCCAAGCAAGAAATTCTTGATTAAAATGGTCAATTTATAGGATATGATCATATGTCAGATACATATAAATTCAGAGAATAATAGATATATATATCATTATGACGTGGAGAAATAATACTTTAAGGACAAAGTAATAAAATAAAATATGAATTTAACACACCATAATATTGTGAACCCTCATACACCAAATTAATGTGAGAAATCTTAATGGGCTCGCCATCTTAGTGGGCCAAGACCCTCTCTACTATAAACAGAGTCTTCATGACTTGAAACAAGCATACTAAATAATTCTAAAAAAAATATCCAAGAAATAAGCATGTTTTGAAATTAAACCTATTCTTTATTGGAAAATCCAAAGGAGATCTTTGCAGACTTGTTTTAGCAAGAGCACGTTAGATTTTCTTAAACGGGACATTGACTGATAATTTGAACTACATGTGCTTTTGATTAACTGATGGGTTCGTATTTAATAAAACAGAGCTTTTCCTGTTGTTTGGAGAGACATTAGTTTAACTTAGGCTAATCTTAGTCTTCACAGCATATAGGAATGTTGACCCTTTATAAAGTTCATCTTTTGAAAAGACTCCAAGAGCAAAAACTACGCCTATCATTCTTTGTCAAGATTAAGGTCCCATGACAATCAAACTTTGTCCCATCTTTCTTCTAAGATTTCCCAATCAACAGGTGACTAAGGAGTTAAGCTAAAGTCACTGATTATGAACTTACTATTGATGGAAACAGAAAGGCTTGTTGCTTCTTCTGTAATGCCTTCAAATTTCATCCTATTTATATGTAACTGATCTAGTCAGTATACATGCAATCCAACTATAATGTCGAGGAAGATTTGCAACGATAGGCTCCTGTTGCCTTACCTTTTACTTTCCCTTATCCTTACAAGTGTTTTAGCTGCAAATGAGGATGTAAGAAAGCTAACATTACTCGGCTCTTTATCTTATTGTTTGTCTGCATCATGTCATTAATACGATGATTTTGATCCGAGAATTATCTGCAGGACTTTTACATTGTCTTCTTGAGAGATCATCCGGTGACCGAGAGATCAACGCTTGAGGCAACACATCTTGATGTCCTCTCATCATTGAAGGGAAGGTTTGGTTCATAAATCACTTTCATCCCATTCTATGCATGAGCGTTACTATTGTCCGCTACCTCTTCACTCAGTAAATTTGTGACAAATAGGATTCCATCATAGATCGAATATAGTTGTACGTGATAGATTTTTAATGAATTACTAACGTGTTTAAAAGGTGCAAAAATATATATTAATAGTGACACTTGTGGCGGATATGAAATATCTTCCACAAATTTCACAACTTTATAACATTTTTAAATTGTGATGGAACTTCCATCATAAAATTAATTTTTTGATGCACTTTATTTTCATCACAAAACTAACAAGTGATGAAGCATTTACTAACTGATTTGTGAAATAAATTTATCACATAATCATGTTTTGTGATAGATTTTTTTGTTAATGAATGGGTATTTTCTTATTGTGGTTGTAATGATATATGCACAGAACTTAGACTTACCCGCAGGCCATATAGGCATTTGATTCTGATGTTGTTTTTTGGCGTAGCAAACATGATGCTTCCGAGTCCCTTGTCTATAGCTACACAAAGAGTTTCAATGGATTTGCGGCAAAGCTGTCTGAAGATGAAGCCAGAGAGCTATCCAGTATGTGATACCAATGTATCTCATTGTAATATAGAGAAGTTATTTTCTATTATCTGAATCTAATTATGGAAAACTTTCCCAGACATGGATGAAGTTCTTTCGATTTTCCCTAATCATTACCATAAATTGCATACTACAAGATCATGGGAATTCATTGGGCTGACCCCAAACTCAGAAAGGAACTTGAAAGTAGAGAGCAACATCATAGTAGGTCTATTTGACACGGGTAAATTGCCATTCATCAGTAATTGTTACTTGTTGTTTGGATAGGTTGTCTGTTTATAATTTTGCTTCCATGATAAAGTATCACAGGATGTTGTACTATGTCTCAGGAATCACTCCACAGTCTGAGAGCTTTAAAGATGAAGGTTTTGGTCCTCCACCAGCTAAATGGAAAGGAAGTTGTGGACACTTTGCCAATTTTTCAGGATGCAACAAGTAAATTCTTGTCCATCTTTTCATTAGCTTGGAGATAGGCTTTATTATATTCTTGCTAACTTGATATATGCTGAGTCAGCTCAAGTTTAACTTATTTCAAATTTCATCTTTATCTCAAACTAATCTTGATCCATCTGTATTTAGGCTTAAGGCTTATAAAATGGCTCAGAAGCTGGTAGATAATTCAATTTTTTTATTTTATTAATATAAGTTGTATATGTAAATTTATGATGGTTTACAATTTGATTGAGCTTCTTTAAAATGGTTTATAATATTTTTGGGAGGTGACAAATATTTAAATGTATAAAAAATTAAATTTAAATTAAAATTTTTCTTTTACCATTTCATAATATAATAAATTTCGATTTTGAGTTCAAGTTCAACCTTATTTGAAAAATTCAAGTTTAATCAAATCGAGTTCGAATTCAAAACATCAAGCTTGGCGAGCTTCTAATAATGTTTCAAGTTCAAATTCGAGGTTGAGATTTTTACCTCAAACTCATCTCGACTGCACCCTACTGGTAAGTTTGATTTACTTTTGATGACACACCGGTTAATCAATCTTAAAAACTAGAAATTCCTATTACTGCACATCCTCAATAACTGTCAACCTTAACAAACTTTTAATCTTTTGTTGGCCTATTCTGTTTGTGCCCTGAAGCAAGCTTATTGGAGCAAAATACTTCAAGCTGGACAAAAAGCCTGACTCTGGTGACATCTTATCACCCGTAGATGTGGATGGCCATGGCACTCATACATCTTCCACTCTAGCAGGAAGCCTTGTTCCAAATGCAAATCTTTATGGCCTTGCACAAGGAACTGCACGCGGGGCCGTCCCTTCTGCTCGGGTCGCCATGTACAAGGTCTGTTGGGCCAGCACTGGCTGCGCAGACATGGACATTATTGCTGCTTTTGATGCTGCCATAAGCGACGGCGTCGACATTATATCCATCTCGATAGGCGGCCTAACGGGCAGTTATACATCGGACTCTATAGCGGTTGGCGCTTTTCACGCCATGAGAAAAGGGATCTTGACGGTGTCTTCAGCCGGGAATGATGGACCAGGCCGTGGCAGCGTTGCAAACCACGCACCGTGGATTCTGACAGTGGCTGCTAGTGGGATTGACCGGCAGTTGACGAGCAGAGTCCTGTTAGGCGATGGAGCGACAGTATCAGTAAGTTTTTAAGAACCAAAAAAAAGAGTCTATATGTAAGTAGTGATTTGAATGTCGGCTCAGGTGCGTTGGGTCTGGATTAGGTCGTCGGGTCGGCAATATCTAAGTTTAACCTGAAACCAAAACGAGGTTGTTAGGATCATCGGGAAAAGTCCCAAGGAAAATTTTTCGACACTCGAGTCAGATATCAAGATCCGAAAAGAATGCAGTAATATAAAGTAGGCTAAATATATAGAGAGGATTTGGGTGCATGGTTCGCCTGAACCCTGCGAAATCGGCCGGAACGGCCGTTTTGGAACCGGAACGGAGGTTGGGGTTCCAGCGCGTCGGTCCTGAACGGCTATGCTTCTAGATCGGTCACCACACTCCGATTAATCAGCCGGAACGCCGTTTCCATCCGATTTTTCAGATTATTGCCGCCTAACGGTGCCGAACGGCCCGGCTCAGGCCTCACTTCTTTACTTACGGCATGTGGTTGCGGGCATTGCCTTGGTTAAATGAGGGATGGCCTTGGTGATGGGGATCATTGTCAATTATTTGCCGTTAGGTTTTCACATTTTTCTGGTGGTGGCGATGGGTGGTTGAGTTGCAGCTTTAGAACGACGAGGGAAACGAAGAGGAGAAAGGAGCTCATAAGGCATAGCAAAGAAGACGACGTGGAATCACATTTTCTTTTTATTTTCTATTTTTTTAATATTCTTTTATGTCTTGCTTTATTTAATATGCTGCTCTACTATTTTTTTTTTTTCATTTAAAATTAAGTTTAGATTGGTTTTTAGTTTTTAAACATAAAACTTACTAATAATCTATATATACTTATTAAATTTATTGTAAATAATTTAAGTATCATGATTATATTAACTTAAAATATTTAGATGGAAATATAATACTTTTTTATTTTTGTGTAATAATTTTGAAATATTATATTTTTAATTATATATAAATTTGAATAAATTAAATTTGTAAAGGATAAATAATTTACAAAGAATTAATATAGAAAATATTTTATTTGTTTGTTTCAATTTAAAAAAAGGTATAAATCTTTATAAAGAAAATATAATGTTTATGGTTAAATTATATATGAACTTACATAAAATGATTTTAGAAAAAAATTAACTATTATTAGATCATTACAAATGTTAATATATTCTATTTGGTATCAAAATAATACAAAATACATAATATAAAAGCTAATAGACATTTTTACATGTTTTAATATTTTTTAATTTTTTTTTAAATTTTTAAGTATTTTAATTGTAAAATATATGGAAATTCCACAACCGTTCCACAATATTACAATGCAACTGGAACGGTAGTCTCTGTTTCGTTTTCCGCAATCGTTTCTACGAACCATGTTTGGGTGTAAATAAAGTGAATTTGATAATTGAAAACTTTTGAGTGAAGTATTTATAGTTGTTGGTACTTGGACAATATTGTTTAATTGACATGACTGAGATCTTCTGTGTAGATTGGTTCAATGGTTGGGATTGATGGAGTCGAGTTCGGACAATTGGGTCGAACCTGACCTGCGTCCGAAATTCACAGATCTTGCCCAGTTGTGGCGGTTTTTGACCATTTTAACATTCGCTTGTCAAGTAGATTAGCTTAACTTCGTGAGAATTATTTTCAGGGAATTGGAGTTGACACATTTGAGCCGAAGCAAAAGATGTATCCTCTTGCAAGTGGGATGGATGTGGCCAAGAACTCTGATACAAAGGAGGAATCAAGGTACTGATGTCATAATCTCCCCTGGGCTTTATAGACAGATCCATAGGAAGAAACTATTACTCAGGCTGTCTGTTTTCTGATCTTCTCAAGGTACTGTCTTGAAAATTCCATGGATCCTAAGAAGGTGAAAGGGAAGCTTGTTTACTGCAAACTTGGTTCTTGGGGGGCTGATTCTGTCATCAAAGGTCTAGGAGGAATTGGGACTGTCATTGAGACCAGTTCATTTCTTGACACAGCGCAAATCTTCATGGCTCCAGCAACTATGGTTAATAGTACCACAGGGAAAAGAATCGACGACTATATCCATTCAACTACGTAAAATCTTTATACTAAGTTCCCACATATATTTATCGTATTGTATTTGAATATTTTGAAATCAGAGTTTAATGACTATAGTTATATGATGACCAACAGAACCCCAGCAGCAGTTATACGCAAATCCGAGGAAGTCAAAATCCCTGCTCCTTTTGTTGCTTCCTTTTCTTCCAGGGGTCCAAATCCTGGATCAAAACACCTTCTCAAGGTATAAGTCAAATATTTATGATTATTAGGCCTTTCTTTTTAACGTGGGTTCTAATAAAAACAATGAACAGCCTGATATGACAGCTCCTGGAATCAACATCTTAGCATCATATACTCCTTTGAAATCGCTAACCGGATTGAAAGGGGACACACAATACTCAAAGTTCACATTCATGTCTGGAACGTCGATGGCCTGTCCGCACGTTGGAGGGGCTGCAGCCTATGTTAAATCTTTCCACCCCAACTGGTCTGCAGCCGCAATAAAATCTGCCCTCATGACAACTGGTAAATTTAACTCAGAACTATGACTCCAAGAACTACTCTTGATATCTTGTAATAATAGCATCTTTTTTTGTTCTTGTCTGAAGCAACACCAATGAGCTCTAAGGTGGACAAGGATGCTGAGTTTGCATACGGGTCAGGCCAAGTCAATCCAACTAAAGCAATAAGCCCTGGACTCGTCTATGACATGGACGATATGTCATACATTCAGTTCTTGTGCCACGAAGGCTATAACGGGTCCTCCATTGGGAGTTTGCTCAATCAGGGGCCGGTAAATTGTTCCAAATTGATTCCTGGAAACGGCGAAGATGCAATGAACTATCCCACGATGCAACTGGCCTTGAGGAGCAATCAAGAGCCGACCGTGGGAGTTTTTAGGAGGAGGGTTACAAATGTTGGGCCGGCTCAGTCCGTCTATAATGTTACAATCAAGGCTCCTGCAGGAGTGGAGATAACAGTGAAACCGAGGAGTCTTGTGTTCTCTAAGGCCCTGCAGAAGAGAAGCTTCAAGGTTGTGGTGAAGGCAAAACCTATGGCTGATGTACTTATTTCATCAGGAACAGTCACTTGGAGAAGCTATCATCATACTGTGAGGAGTCCTGTTGCTGTTTTTAATCCGTGGGCTAATTAGAGGCATTAGCGTTTGTTGTGTGAATTCTTGTGAAGGCTTGTGAATGTTTGCAAATGACATAAATGGAACAAGTGAAAATACCTGTTAGTGTGTGTTGTTAGTGCATGTGATTACAATATTCAATGAGGTGCTTTTTCATGATCAAAGATCTCACTGATGTATATTACTGGCACAATATCTTAATATGATTCAACCTTTATATTTAACCACAAATTGTGATGTTTATATTCCACATCATTTTATATTTGCTCTTAATATATTTAGGGACTATCAACCAAGTGGCCTATAACCCAATAGCATAAATCTTATATATAAAGTATAAAATTGGGAGTTTGAACCTAATGAACTCCTAACGTGAGTGTGTTAAAAAAAATTAGTAACTACATCATTCATATGAAATAGTAAAGAATCATGTGCTTGATATCTTGCTCGTCTGTAAATCCTCCTCTCATCCGATTTCTCTATCATTCTTCTAACCGAATGATGAATTATATTGACTGTAAGGTAAAAAAATTTGCACTTTCCAAGAACAAAGTCCTCATTG
>JACGDI010005331.1:68401-117501 GCA_014898725.1 Jacaranda copaia | reverse complement strand
TATGGATTCTAGATGCCGAATCTATTATATTACGGGAAATATCAAGAAAACATTTTGCAGAAGACTTTCCTTTTTCTTCCACAATAGAATGCATTGATATGTGGTATGCTTTCACATTTCAGCGTAGAGATAATTGGGCAAAATGTAATATACTGCCCTTTGAAAAACAATGAAAAACAGAAAGTGAGAAACAAGGCCCCTATCGAAAAAGAAAATAAGCACCTAACCTACCTGTAAATTTAGAAAAGAAGCATTCCAACCCACTCTAACTGGGGAATGTATTTTGACACGTCTAGCAGCCATTCTGCCCTCACTACTAAGTATATAAATGCGAAGCACAGATTTGTTTCTCATTTTGAACATATCAACACTGTGAAAGAAGTCTTATGCATGAGGTTATTTTTGTCCTCACAAATACATTTACAAGCTAAACAGTGGTGGGGGAGGCACTGAGCTTTGTTTTTAAGTTTAAAGGTTCGTTTTGGGCATATCTTTTTAATGGGGTTTTTGGGTTTTTTGGCCCATTTAATTTTTCACATAGGGATAAGTAACAATTCAACATAGATACTTGATAATCAACCTGGTGGAGAATTCACAAACTACACTGTAAAAGTATAGTATGACAATCTTTACATACCTCTTGGGGCAGCAATGGCAACTTAGTTATATGAAAATCGTCATATAACACATAGAACTGATCCAAGTACTTTTGTTGCATGCTCATTCTAGCTTTGAGCAGCTTTGATTCAACAGCTAAAAGGATAACAAAGTACCATGTGAATTGCTCGGGTAAAGAAATTAGTTTGACAAAAGAAAAGCATTAGGAGTACAAAAGGAAAAAAAAAAAGAAACATTTACCTTCTTCGTCAAAAATTACTTGGTTAATAATGATATTATGTGTATCTATCTCAAATTTAGTAAGCTCCTGAACAAGTCGCTCTGTTTCATACAGAGACAGGAACTCTGGAATGCAAACACAGACAAAAGTTGTCAAATCCTGCCAGAAAAGAAACCAGTAATGCATCAAGAGATTTGCTACTATAAATAAGCATGAAATTGTATAAAATTAACGAAAAATTTAAGCTTCACCCAGAATATTATTCGAGTAGGTAGATTATTTTTACCAAGTTCATTCAGTCAATATATCCACACAATAAACAACTTAAAGGGAGAAGAAAAGGCAAATTTAACCAAGTATTTTCTAACATCAGTGTACAGGTAAGTTAAAAACTTTAGACCACACAATTATGTTTCTCAAGATTTTATCTACTTAATGAGAATTCTTTTGCCAGTCAGATTGGTTGGATAATGTTAAGAAGCATGTAACCTTCATGCCCATAAACTTCAATCGAGCACGCCCACGTGCTCCAGAGCACCACTTTTTGTTTTATTTTTTAATTCTTAGCACATATCAAAGCCGATTTAACAGTGTTGATTTTCCAAGATTCAGGATTTGTGGGCATTAGGATTAATCTTCCAAGACCACTTGAGTAGTATAAGTCATCTTTGCTAACATTAGAAATGAACAAAACAATGTGCATTTTGACAGGAAGCTAAAATCTTACGGGATCCTTAAACTGCTTGTTCACTTGTTGAATCACATCTTTCATGCTTTCAAGTTTTCCCAGGATGTCATCTTCACCAAAATCATCACTAACACCAAAGAGGCGAGTCATCTGCCATGAAAAGATTGAGATCTACTTACTTGCCTATCAAGGACCATGCCAAACATATATGAGAAATTAATAAAAAAGATAAATCGCAACAATTCGAAAGGTTTGCCGGAAAAATATAAGCAGAATGGTCGATTTTCATTTTCAAGAAAGGAAGAGAGTGAACATTTTAAGAGAGATAGAGAGAGGAGTGGGGTAGTAGTTAAAAAGAGTGACAAGCAGAGAAAGTGTTGCGTTGGGAGGAGAATACTAAATTCAATTGAGTTGTGTTACAGGTCTTGAATAGTTGAATGGCTAAACTAGCCTCCAGAGTTCATTTAACATGATGCCCCCAGCACAACAATATAAAGTGAATGTATTTAGTATTTTAATTAATATATTGTGATAATTGTAATAAGATTTTTAAAAATCTTTATAGGATTTATAGGACGGTTATAGTAATAAATTACTCGTTTCATAAAATATCTTTAGAACTCCATGTTTCATATCTAATACATAACAAGTAGTTATATAGTAAATAAAATCCGACCAAAAAAAAACTTCATTGGCCATTTAATTTAACAACCCTCAAACTATAGCAGCTAGCTTTTTATTCAAAATCAACATGGTGGCAACAAAAGGCAATATTTAATTACTTCCAAACAGGAAAAACTTATGACCATGTCCTCTTTTGCACCTAAGTACCAGCCCACAAACAAAATATTATTGCAATACAAAAGGAACTAAACAAGTCAGTTTTGACTGTACCTGGTTCAACAAGCCACCAAACTTATTCTTCAAACTCATCATCTTGGCAAGCCCTTTTTCTAATGTTGCAGGAAATTGTAACAGCCGAAGTGTATGGCCAGTTGGAGCAGTATCAAACACTATGACAGAATAATCCATAGTTTGCACCAGCCTGACGAAGACATTTGTGGACAAATTCAAATATGAGAGTATCAGAATAATGAATTAAATCATATGAATCATGTAGGCTAGATCACCAAGTATTGCCCGCCATCTGCCTTGCATGCGCCCAGGCAGGGTGGGTGCCTCAAGAAATAGATATTTTGAAGCACTAGTGAAACATCAAACTCACTTGAGCATTTCTGCAAAACTCATAGCCTCATCAATTCCCGGTATAGAGTTCGTTAAATCTGACATAAATCCATCAGTATCTGAACCAAAACCGTCTTCATTTTCCACATTAGGATCAACTTCCTAGAAGACAAAATTTTTTATCAATCACATATTAAGGTGAAATAATTTCATATATACTTGACTATTGAAATACATAAATCAGCAAAATATAAATCTTGTGCTAACCAATTCACACACAAGATTCAATTTGAGCTATAGCTGCATTGCTTTCTAAGACACTTTCATCAATGTGCATCAACAACGACCAAATATGTAAAGTGGAAAAATCTACTTTCTTGTGTGCGTAAAATTTCTTTTGGATCAACATTACTTCCTTCAACTGCCAAAGAATACAATCCGCAGACTATAACTCACAAAATGTACACACTCAGGATCCAATGGTAATCGCAGCGACACAGTCGGAGTATTTTAATGATCAACATTGTAAAATTAGATGTTAATCACAATCTGTTCAAACAAACTTTCTGAAGCCCCACCCCCAAAACACACACACATACAAGTGTAAATTTCTAAACGATGCATGGATGAATTTCCAATTAACAAATAAAAGAAAAAGCTTTAAACAATCCAAAATATATTACAAACTTCATGGAGACGAAGTTCAAAATTAATTCTCTAATTATATCACCATTAATGAGTTTATTGCATACCCAATCTTCCAATCCTGGGTCTTCACTCCTCAAACCAACCCATCACAATTCAACCCAATTAAAAGACAACCAACAAAAGGTTATGCCAACAATAATAATAAATCAACACTCCAAATATCCTCACCATGGCGTACAAGTTGGAGAAACCAGTAACAAGGGTGGGAGTCTTGGTGAACCTCTGCTGAAACGCATCGCTTAGATTATGCGCCGGGTCGGTGGAGATTATGAGCACAGAGGATCTCACCCGGGTGAGTAGAATTGACAGAATTGAGCTGCACGTGGTCTTCCCCACGCCGCCTTTTCCCCCCACGAAAACCCACTTCAAGCTGTCTTGCTCAAGAATATTCTGCACCGTCCCCTCGGGCGATTCCTCGCTTGAACCCATGAATCAATTATAATTATAAATGATAATGGATGGTATGATTACTACAATTTCGGGTGTTTTTTTCTCTTCTTGCTTTTACGATTTCGGTGTTGTCTGGGGAATTTACACAAACTGTTGGAGTACCCTTCTGTCGGAAGTTTCAAAAGAGATCTATTGTCAGTCAGTTCCGATGCGTGAAATTCTTGGGGGATTGCGATTGCTCATAGGCCGTTACAGAAGCCTGCCTTCTTTGAGGGAACATTCTTGTAATTATAATCTTTATTTTCGGGATTTGTTAAATAGGTAGAAATAATGGGGAAAATTGCTTGTTTTAGTTCCACAATTTTGGAATTATAATTTATAAAAGTGTTATATATTTATTATAATTTTAATCTCCATTCATGTTGTTAATTATTAGTTACGGGCAACTAAATCCCTTTAGGGTTGCTAGGAGTGTTTAGAACTTAGAAGGAACTCTAACTCATATTTGATTCCATGAAATTTTGGAGTTAATTGTACTTATTATATAATAATTTAAGTTTTAAGGAAAAAATCAGATAATTATACGATAAGTGCAATATTAATTACCATACAGTTAGTTGAAACTAATTAAATTGAATATGAAAACCACATAATAAACACGAATTCAAAGTCTTAAAATTGCAACTTGGAATCATTTCATCGTACGCCATTATATCTTAAAAATTTTATTTTTAAATAATGTTAACCTTTTTACAAACATAATAATATACTAAGGACTTATTTACTTGGATATATAAGATTAGGCAAGATTCATATATTAATGATACATAAGTTAAAAATGGTATCTAATATCATGTAATTTATTATTTGTTTTGATTTTAAAAATTGGTGATATATCATACTTGACATTATATAATATTTGATTGACAAAATTGCTCAATATGATTATACTTTATAATGTTCAAAATGTCTTTAACTTCTAAAAAGTTAAATTTCCAAAATATAGCTACAAAATTTGGCAGAAAGTGTTGAGGTTAGGACATTCATATAAAGGTAAAAATAACTTTTTTTATTCCTTCTTATATTAGATTTAAAATGATGAAAAACGAATCAAGTCATTTTGGCCTGATCCATAAATCAACTTGGCCTATGATACCATATCAAATAGCAAGAGTATCATGGGTTATAAAAATATGAAACAAACAAAAGATAAAATTTGAAAATATATCTATCATGCATTGTCATGTGAAGCAAACAAACCATAAATGTATAAAATGAGTTAGGGTTCACAAGTCAGCTCAATTGTACTCGACTTCATATCAATCTCTTTCCAACACAAGCCCAGTTTTTCTAAATTCAAATCAATGAGGAGCTGTAAGCTCTTTCTCCTTATCTCCAGCTTGAGCCATTAAAAGAAAGTTCCTTAAGTTGGATCAAACAATTTTTGTCAAGCTCAATTCCAAATCAACTCATTTGCACTTCCAAACACGTAAATGATTGATCTTTCAACAATATGATAGAATTGCTATCCTAGAAATATTTGAGAAAATAACGAGGTCAATATTAAATTAGGCCTTCGGCCCCAATTTTTGTGAGCATCATCTCGCATGTTGGATTAGCCCAATAATAAATTTTTGCTTGGGCTGCAAAAACATTATCCACTGTTGCTACAAAAGCCCAAATTGGCTTTTGGGGTATTTAAAAATACAAGAGAAAATCTATTGGAGCAACAATTTTTATAAAATAGGTAGATTATAATCTTCATAATGTTCACAAATTTTAAGGAATTTAAGTGCTTCAATGCCTTTAAACACAGTAGAGGTCGTTGGGGTCAACAGGTTGGGACTCTTACAACAATAAGATTGTATCCCTGTTCAACATTACTTTGGAGTTTGGATCATTTATTTTATTTTATATTCCGTCTCTTATTTCAACTTATTATATTTATATTAAATGTATCTAATTCTTAATCAATTAATTTTATAAAAAAAATATTTAATATATATTATATATTTATAAAATAAAATAAAAAAGATGACTGAGAAACCGATTCAACATAATTTTTTGTGATATTAGCACTATAGGACAGCATCCAAGGCTGCATGCCTTTTTGACTTATCATTTTACCAGCTTTAGAAAAAAGCATTGGATGCATGGTGAAAATGATGCCTTTATACCTCATCTTTGGGTTTGACGTTTTGGCTTATCACTTAAGCTTTTTGCTCACAAAGTAGACAAAAGATGACATAATATGGTGACATAAAAAGAAATCACTATAGGCTGTTTGGACATGGGTTCTTGTGTAGCACGATGTGGGTTCCACATGTTTCCAAGCAACATCATTAAAGTTTAGATATTAATAATTATAATGGCAATGTTATGTTTGATTTTGATATGTATTTTAGGAGAATAAATATTGCAAATAGAATTGAGAAATGTGAAAGTTGTGTTAGAAAATATAATTGATTTTTTGTTATATTTGGGAAATAGTTAAAAATTTATTTTAGAAAAATTTGGTATATTTATTTATATTTTGGGGGAGATATTTTTTATTGTAGTGGCCAAATCAATATTTTTTTGTTAAATTTTTTGAATGAAAATAAATTTGAGTAATTTTTTTAATAATAATAAAATATATATAATATATGTGTATATATATTGGGAAGCAGAAAAGTTTTGGAAATAATGAATGATGAAAGATTGTGTTTTGAGAAAATATATTTTAATATTTTGAAGGGGAAATGAATATATATTTGATTATGTCTATATGTTTCGGGATAACAAAACCAAACGCTCCCAATGTTTTTGGACTGGTTAATTTAGAAACACATAATAAGAAGAAAAAAAAATATAAAGAGATCATCTAAGTGAGTTTATAAATTTTTTAAAATATCTAATAAGATGTGGAAAAAAAAAGTTTGATATATTTTTTTTAAAAGACAAAAGCTAAGCCCCCGTTTGGATTCATTTTCATTTTATTTCCAATTTTAAGTATTTTTAAATTGGTGAAAATTAGTTATGTGATATGATGTAAAAATAAAAATATACTTGAATGAAATATGTGGAAATGTAATGATTGTATTGAAAATATAATGATTATGTTGGTTTTAATAAGTTATAGGTAGAAAGGTATAGAAATAATAGAATAGAAAAAGAACATATATAGATTATTGAGAGAAAATATATAGATTATTGGGGAATGTGTTTTGAAAATAAAAATAATATTGAATAAAAATATGTAAAAAGTAATTTATCTTTTTTTAATAGTAAAATGGGTGAAAATGAGATTTGAAAACATATCCAAACGGGCTCTAAGAGGTACACACGTGAAAATTCAAGTCTAACTTTTTTCTTAAAAATTAGTCCTTCTTATCATTTATATATGTAGATATTTAGAGAGAGAGAGAGTCTGATAATTAAAACTTAACTTTCCTCATCATCATATTTTTAGTTTTTTTTTTTTTTGAGAACTTATAATAACAAATTTATCCTTTCAATAAGTTTCCATGTACTTTTAAATATGGGATGCTAGGTGATAGGATGAAATAAGGGATGAAAAGTGGGATTAAGATAATTTTATATTTTTAATTAAATTTTTTCCTTGTATGATAATATGAATGATAAAATTGGATTGTTGTATTAAGAATGCTTACATAAACATACCCTATAAATCATAGATAAATTATTTTAAAGTATAAAAGACTAAATTATACACAAATTATACATATATATCAGTCTTTCTTTTAATTATTTTAATATAAATATATTTTTAATTATTTTTAAATTTTTTGTTAGCATCACAATCAGAAAATTATTTGAAGTTGCAATGCCAAAGAGGTAATTAAACAATTACACCTAAAATGAGGGATGCCACATCCTACCTTTTATGTCTACAGTGGTGGGACGACAGCCTCATCCCGAGCTTCAGTTAATCAGAGTAAACATGGGATGAGGCAGGATGTGGGCCTTTATTTTGCCTCATACTTCAAAGTAAACAACCCCCAAAAGTATAAGACAATATTATCATACTATTGAAATCGAATTAAGTAAATTAAAGTACAAACTGCACATTTTTATACACATAAAGTGCTCATTTGAGTTCGAACTACTAACCTTTAACATATTGTAGAAGATTTATGCCATTAGATTACAAGCTACTCGATATGTTTTTAGGTTATGTTAAGCATCCTAGGCTAGGAATTGAATCATTGGTTGAAGAACTACTTATTTTGATTGAAAAATTACTTATTTGTCATAATAACTTAACAACAACAAGAACTAATATTTTGAATTATTATTAATTATCAATAATTGACATTCTAATAATAATTTATCACTATAATTTATGATAAAATTTTCAATGTCATTAGTTTGTCACCCTACATTTATAACAATAGTTGATTTTAACAACTTAAACACTACTTTTATTACTACTATTAAGTTTATAAATTTATTGAGTTGACAAAACAAAAAAAAATTCACTTAATTAATATATATAATTAATAATAATTTTTATATTGTTACTTACTATTTTTCACTTACTTTTTTCCCTAATAGTAATTTATTTAGGATCCACCTAATCGAATCAATGGGATTAATTTAACTGGATATGATATTGAACCTTAACCTCAAATTAAACTAGGGTTATGGTCAATAGGGACATAGGGTTATTCCATCAACAACCCTTGAGAATTTAAATTAGTACTATAAATTGTGAATTATAATGATTGTCTGTCGGTCATATTTCTCTTTATTTGAGAAATCAAAGAAGCTACAGAAGAGTTTTCTCAAGCCTATTCGTGTGTTCCCTAACTAAGCCAAGAAATTCTACACAATTCTTGAATAATGAGACTAGGGATGAATTGGAATGTTAGTATTCCATATCAGTAAAATAAATAAATTTTAGTTTTTATATATAATTTTGGGTAATTCTTATTTCTTGATTTAGCTTTTGGAATTGAGTTAGGCTCGAGAATCATTTTTTAATATGATGTCAGAACCATCATTCTCGATGTTGGATTACCCAACATTGTTGGACTTGGGCCACCCATTTCATGCTATTCAATACTCCAGATATTCATTCTTGGGCATGCGTGGGATATATTAGTGTTCCACATCAATGAAATAAATAAATTATAATTTTTATATATAGTTTTGGACAATCTTTATTATTTGAGCTAACTTTTGATATTGAATTATATCTTACAACACCATATACAGGAAAAGAAATATTTATTGAACTCGCTTGTCTAATCCATGTCAATAAGGTCTAGACTTAGACTTCTCCCTTGTGTCTAGCAATTCAAGAATTGAAGCATCCAAGGCAATTGTTAACAAAATAGAGGAGCAGAGTTAGGTGGAACTCTCTCAAACTTAAAGTAGTTAAGTGAAAGTCTGGTTTTCGTTTTGTTTTCTAACACTCTTTATATTTTTTATTAAAAATAAAAATAAAAAATTATCAATTTCTTCTTTATTGTCACAAATATTTTAATTCTTAAATTATTCTTCAAAAAAAACTAATACACTATTTCTTCATTTTCACTTTTCATCATTTTTCATTTTTTTCTACTCACATTTGCACGATTTTTAATATAAAAATACTATATTTTTCAAATACAACTAATTTTCAATCTTACATAATTATTACATTTTAAACAAAATTGTCAAACAACATTTCATTTCCAAATTCAAATTTACAACTAACTTTTTACTATTTATTTTCACTAAAAAATAAAAATATCTCCAAAAAATAAATTCAAACGGCCCTAAGAAGAACCATGTAGGTTGATCAATCAAAAATTTACTTGTACTACCACTTTTACTTTCACGAATAAAAAGATAAAATTCCTTGTTCAATCACAGGAAGCTCTATACAAGTCAAAAAATTCAGTCTATACTTGCTCAAAATCAATAGAAAGTGATATGAGATAGTCCAACAGGCCCAACTCAATAAGTTATCGACTTCAGAAAAGGCTTCTAGGCCTACGTAGCATTTGAAGCCCAACTATATTTCCAGACCCTACTCGGCCAAGTCACTCAACCACAACTACTAGGTCGAACGGATAGTTCTTAACTTTACCGACGGGAGGCTTCAAACTACTTAATCCATTCAGCCATCTCTCTGGTCAACCACTTTGTCTGGTTGATCACTGTCCACTAGAGTACTTACTCCAGTGCTGAATCATATCCTTGTTGCATTCAATATTTTGATAATGAGCGTGCCTCTGCATTAATCACGTGCACCACCCCAGTACCGCCTTTGCCACCAACTTTGTCAGAAGGTACGCCTCTAAAATACTATTCACTCAAGAAAGCAGGAGATGATGCCACCTGGAATAGTACAGAGTTGAAAAATAACCTACACTTCCCGGGCAAGGACAAGAGTCCTCTACACTTGATGGGGCACCTTAGATATATTACTCAGTTGGAGAATGCTATAAATACTCAACTGCCAGCCACCCCCAGGTATGCCATATACACTATACGCCTTTACTTTGCTGCTCGATTATCTCACTCGTTGGTACTAACTTGAATGTCGAAGTACCTTAGTCGGGGGGCACTTCGACTAGTCTGGCGTTTGCTATTGAATGCAAATCTCAACTTAAGAAAATATTACTGTTAGATCATTCGACTTCTTTAGTCGAATTAGCCCAAACACAACTCAATTTATTAAAATAGTTTTCAACCACATTAGAAAGCATGCACTTGTATATTATGGTTGAGAGTTTTTACAGCTTTTTATTTTTAACTTCCAAAACTATAAGTATTAAAATAAAAAAAATGTGATTTTTTAATTAAAAATGATATGATTTTTAAAAAATAGCATAGAGCAAAATAAAAAGAGAGAAAAGTACAACCAATCAATGCCGAACTTTGTGGCTCCACCGGCCACCGGGACGCGGCCGAAACGAGATCCCCGAAGCACTATCACTCATTATCATGCGAGGATGACAAGTTAACTTTTTAAAAAGCTGAGCTGATTATGAATTTTTCCAAAGTTGCTTTTGACTTTCCAATCAGGAAAAATTGAGAAACATTATGCTATTTATTTTATTATTAATTTTATTTATATGCATGCACGTTAGAAAATAGGAATTTATTAAATTTAAAATTATAATTTTTGTGTTTTATATGTGGAATTTAGAGTCCGTTTGGATATGTTTTCAAAATCATTTTTTATTTTCTATAAAATTTAAAAAGTGAAAAATCGGTTATGAGTTTAATCTTAAAAATGAAATACTGTTTAGATGTTTTGTTTAAAATAAAATAATTATGTGGGATTAACAGTACGATATATTTAGATATAGTATTTTTGTATTAAAAAACGTACAAATAATAATATGGGAGAATAAGATATGAAAATGAAGAGAGAGTGTATAAGAGTATGTTTGAAAAAATATATTGAGAATGAATATATTAATGAAAACTGAAAATATTTTATCTTCTAAAAAAATAAAAAAAATTAGTGAAAACAAAACCAAACAGGTACTTCATTTAAAATTCAAATTCCAACCTCTTATTTATTTTAATATTTATTTATTTGAAAGTAGTATCATTTGATCAATAAGTTGAATAATGATATATAAATTATAGCATGTATTCTAATATTTTTTCAATTTTACTTTTGTGCCATTTAAAATAGATCTTACGTCTGAATCCGTGTAGCCAGGTGGCTTAATTACAAGTTGACATCTATAGACTATAGTAATTATTAAGGGAGACAAAGGATAAGATTCCATGGGGCCTATATTGATTAATTAAGTTCGAAAGTTTGTGAGTCAGCTTACGAATTTTTGATTTTATCATAAATTTAATATTTAAATTATTATTTGTATTAATGAAAAAAATGAGAACATTGATAATTCTTATAATTACAAACAATAATATTTATTGAATCAAAATAACAGTAATGTAATTTTTTTTATTGGTGATAATAATTATGTATTATATTAAAAATGAAAACAATAAATCATGTGAAAGTTTATTTGATAATTTATAACAATACTGCAATTATTTGAATAACAAAAGTTAATTTACATTATTTTAATCACCATACCTTTATGTAAATGAGTTCAAATTCAATAAACTCCATATTTAGAAATTGAGTTTATCATCAACCTCTATCTCAATATTTAAATAATTTGAGCTTAAATACAAAAATCCTATTCCATCACTTTTTGGATAATATTTGCTAAATACTACTTTTTCCAATTTGTGTTTTCACCATGTATTCCACTTTAGGAATAACATATTTAAGTGTGAATTAACTAAGTATTTATTTAAGAAATATTATATGAATTTAACATTTATTTATGGTATGAAATCAGAAAAAACAAAGGATTTGAACTTTAAAAAGATAATATTTTAGATCTTTTATTTTAATTGGTATTTCATCATCTATTGCATATATCATAAAGGTGGTAATTTATGATACAATATATTAATATGATGCAAAACCAACATGGTATTATTGGGTTTGGGTTAAGAGTTAGTGGGATTGATCGATATTAAAAAATTAATTATATTTTTCATATAATCTCCTCTCATAAATAGATTAAAATCGAACAAGTTCTGTTTCTATCACTTTTGCCCCTTTTTATTCTTTTTTTTTTAATTTTAAAATCAAGTCAAAAAATATTCGAATTATAAAATGTGAACTACTCTTGTCATTGCAGCGTGACCTCATAAAAAAAAAAAAGAAAATTACATTAAGGCTTATTGGATTAAGCACTATTTGGACAGGGCAATCAGACAAAAACTCAATTAATACTACACAATTGCTACCCGTGACATATTAAGTATTCTGATTGAAAGTAAAAATTAATTATTTTTATAAGAAAATAATTAACATACTTAATATTTATTATGATGTGGAGTTAAAGATGAAATACCCGACAAATTAGAGAATTTAAATTGAAAAGATAAAAATATAAATTAGATTAAATTAAATGATATGAGCTTATCTTTCTATGGAATAATTTTGAGTGGTCAATTGGTCCAATAATACTGACCTCACACACACACATGTGTGTGTGTGTGAAACTTGATGCTCGAATTCTAACGAATTTTAAATGTGTATATGCATGCATAAATAAATAATTTTTTTTTTCTAAAAAAAAAAATCTCCTATGGTTTACCATATGGGACCCTAATTAGTTGGGTAGTCAAATCTTTTTCTAGCTGGAAACCAAATTTTAATGTCAATATCTGAAATGTACTCCATTCTCTAAAACAAAGTTCTATCTTGAATTTAAATTAAAATTATATATATATATATATATATATACACAATGGTACTATTGTATTCAAAAATAAAGATTGCTATTTAGTAGTTTTACATTATGAATTACCTTAATTAAAAGAGTATTTCTAATGTAGAAAATTTATATTTTAGAAAACGTAACATTATTTTAGAATATGGAAAAGAGAAAAGAGAAAGTATGATTTAAATGGACAGGGCCTTCTTATTCAATCATCAATTCTACGTGTTATCAGTGCTAGCCACAACTTTTGCATGTTTAAGCTTCTGGAGATGTTACCAAAAACTCGTTATATCTATATCTATATATATATATATATTATTTGACTATGTTTCCTCAAGAACCTTATGAAAGATTAATTTCAATTATTCATAAGATTAATTTCAATTATACCTTTGTGATTATCCATCTTTATACTAAGAAGTGACAATATGTGACGTTAATTAGAAGGACCAAATTAACTCCTAATACATTTAAAATATTTATATGCTCCATAAAATTTATGTCTTTTTTATTTGGATCGAATCTTAACCTCACTCAATATCCATCTATCCTAAAATTGCATTCATTGGATAAGTATAGGTGGCAAAATCTGAAATATTTACGGAGGACAGATAATCTTAAAACACTTCAATAGAAAAATTTGAAACAGTATTCATTTGTCGTAAGGAGTAGTTTTGGAAAGATAATTCCAACATTTTATGTCCAATTTCTAAGGAGATAAACTCATTGTGAACCGACTGTTTAAAAAACTAAACTGGATCAGGCAGTTGAACTGTTTGAACCATTCATAGTTTATGAAAACCTACCCTATTCATTTATTTTCTTTTCTTTCCTTTAATTTTTGGTATAATTAATTTTTTTTGGCCTAATGTTAACCTTCAAAGTAAAAGTCTAAAATATTCAAATAGATCTTCAAAATAAAACCCCCTAAAAAAATTTAACATTCTAATTTTTAAATCCTACTAGAAGGTAGAAACTTTAATTCCTTACCCAATCTTTGTGCTTTTGACTATCTTTTTCAAGAAATTCTAACTTATAAAATTGAACAATATAATTTACACTCTTTATGTTTTATGTTTGGCATGTTATTAACTTTTAAATAATATATAAAATATACCATATATATTATATAATTATTACGTCATGATTCTATTATGATTTAATTACAGTCTTATCCACAATTGAATCAGGAAATCAAACCTTTAAATTTTTTAATTTAATAAATAGCCAGATTTTTTAAACATTGATTAAGCCATTTGACACAGCACTTATGTACCCCTTCGACCACACACATCTTCCATAGATTGGCCCATCAAATTTGATATTTTTGAGTAAACCTTTCAATATGTGGTCCAACAAATTTACTAATGGCATCACTGTGAAGTACCAATCAATTATTTAATTTGTACAACTAAAATATTTAATTATTTTATAAAAAAATATAATATAATTTTTATATTTAATTAATAATTAATTGATTATAAATCAGTCATTGCTGATGACCAGCCAATTTGACTGAGTCACTAAAACTCTGTCACAATTATCTCATTCTCTTGTTCTGCAATATGGAAGATGGTACTCCCTAAGGGGGCAAAAAAAATTCTATTTTAATACTTATAATGTCACTATTATTTTCAAAGTGCAAATTGAGATTTAGTACTGTTAGATTATTAATTCCTTGAATTGAAAATATTATTTATTGGATAAAAAATTCATCTTTTAAAAAAATAAGTAATTGTTTTAGAGCTATCTACCCTACTCTAACGTAGGCATCCACGAATTATTGCATACTCTAAATTTGTGGAGTAAAATGTCATCACAAAAGTTTGTCTGTGCCAGCTTTGCCAAATCGCATCGCCGCATAATGAAATAAAAAAGAAAAAAGAAAAGAGAGGGATAAGAAAAAGAAAATACAGATTTTAAAATACAAAATTATATTATCAAAGTATGGGAAAAAAAAAATCCTTCACATTTTTCACATTAAAATTTAAAATTCAAACATAAAATTAATATCTTGCCATATGAAAATAAAATCATATAATAGAAGTAATCCCTATAACTATTTTGACGATTGAACATGAAATTAAATATTTTTTAAATAGATGACTCAACTTGAAAAAAATAAAATAAAAGGGAAAACAAAAGTTGTTGCACACGAATAATTGTACTTTAACAAATATTGAATATGGATGCTTGTCAAGACAACCGCTCGAATTGAATTAAAAAATAAAAAATAAAAAAAAAGGAGAACACTCTAAGAGATTAAAAGATATTTTCCTCTTTTTTTAGACTATATTTCCGCTAAAGTATTAACAAAAATAATTTTTCAATTATATTTTTGTGATTATTTATTATATTAAAAAAGAATGCACTACGAACTCGATTCAGATCATTTATTTCAATTAATATTTTATATTATAAATTGCTTTAAATATACAAAATAGTTCCTTAAATAAACATTAAAAAATGCTCAAGAAATGCCGCAAACCATAATATCTTTTATTCAAATTTGCACAACTCGATCAGTTGGATCACAGGACTAGAAACCCATAGGGAATGATTATAACTCAAAGCCATAACCAAAAGTAACCGAACAGCAGCAGCGAGCAGACATCCTCATGATCGATCATGCAAGAGCCATAATTAAAACGAACTAAAAGAACTTCCAGTTTCAGTTTCAGAAATGGAGTAGACAAAGTTCTTTATATCAGTATACAACTGCTGCGCCGCCGTCTTGTTCTGAAGTTCAATCCCATGAAACCCTCCTTTGTTAAACCGAGAGTACACACGAACTCCGCAGGACTGCAAGAATTGCGCCAACTGGATCGACCTGTCGACTAACGGGTCTCCAGAGTCACCTTTGATATACACCTTCGGCAGACGGAAAACCCGGCCCAAGTACGTACCGCCGGAGATCGGGTTGCAGAACTCGTGGTCCCGGTTTAGGTTCTTGGGCAATGCCAGCGACCAGAGGACATGGTTGACGTATAGAGCGACATAGGGGTCATCTATCAGTCTGATTTCCGATTCAGTACTCCTCATCCCGCCAAAGTAGCCCTGATTCAGAATCAGCCCTTGGATTTTCAATGGCCGGATGTCGAAATCCAGAGCCCGGAGAGCTGCGTGGTAGACTATATTGGCGCCGGCGCTGCTGCCGAGCAAGTAAACCCTGGAGAAATCAGCGTATTCCAGCCATGGGTCTCGGCCGCCTTTCCCCAGGGCCTGGTCTCTGGCCCAGAGGATGCCGTTGAGGGCGTCGTCGTAGGCGGCGGGGAGGCGGTTCTCCGGGGCGAGGCGGTACTCGACGGAGACGACGACGGCGGGGAGCTGGGAGGCGATGTCGTTGCAGAAGTTGTGAAAAATGACGGTGGAAGCGCTGAAGAGGACGAAGTCGCCGCCGTGGAGGTAGATTATGAGGGGGAGTTTTCGGTTCTTGGGAGGGTTGACGGGGATGTAGAGGCGGACGTAGGCTTTGTTGTAAGGGCTGAGATAAACGTCCTGAGAAAGGGCGGTTGGCGTTGGCGTGGAGTCGGCGGACGGCGTAGGGTCCACCATCGGAATTTGGATGGTTCTGTTTAAGGTTCCATCTGAATTCCATGCAATTCCGAGGACTTTGAAGGCTTCTTGCCAAGTGTGTTTTTGTGCGCTAGTTGTCCGCCATGAAAGGGAAGCACACAGGAAGAGGATCAGAATAATATTACGAATCATCTCTGCTGATTTTTTTGAGTGATCCATTGGATTAAAATGGAGAAAGATGAGAAGGAAGTGTGGGTGAAAATAGCGAACCCTATGGGGGGGTTTTATAGCAGAACGAAGGAGTTCAGGAATGAGAAGCACTTTAGACCATTTATTTTATTTTTTACTATAATTTGTTGAATTTATGTTAAATATGTTTAATTTTTAATTAATTATTTTTATAAAAAAATATTTAATATATATAATATATTTATAAAATGAAATAGAAGATAGGATATGAAATGAAACAAAGCATTTATTCTGTTATGAGAAAGAAAAGAGTTGTCATGATTATCACATGAGTTCATTTAAATAAAAATGCCTTTTTTTCTTGTACCAATAAATGAATTTTGTACTTGCATGCATTGGTCCCGAAAAAATAATTAATTTGAAAAATATTTTGGTTACCTGATATTTATTTACAATATGAAATATAAGACAATTAAAATATCAATTCTAATATATGATGTGAACTACATTATTTTAATTCTTGATATTTACTTAGTGAGGATTGAGATATTTCTAAATGTGCTTTTAATTAAAATATAATAGAATTTATAAAAAAATTACAATCTATTAGTAATTGAGATGGAATAATCCAGTAGGCCCAACAGGTCTAACTTCAAATGAGACAGCTCATGAGGCCCAACATCATACGGGATAATCCAGTAGGCCCAACAGGCCCAACTTCAGATGAAACCGCCTATGAAGCCCAAAGGCACATCTATCTGATCGATCGGTATCAACCTCATTTGATGAGCCCCGCAGTCGACCCGTATCGACCTAAGGGCCATTTCAAAAGTTTTGGCATTCAAGTTCGGTCGACATGAATCAACCTCTGAGTATAAGCTGGACGGGTCGAACCCCTCAGCACTAATGACACATGACAGCTGGTGTGACCGCTGCCAACTGATGTAACCATTGTTGCCAACAACTCTGGCAGGAACGTTCTTCTACTTGCATGGTTGTTCGGGAAAATAGGAGATTGCATTACCTAGCACAGTACCGAAATTTGGATAAAGAATGACTCCCAACCCCCTATCATGGAAAAAATCAAGTATACCTGATAAGGCTACTTGGGTAAAATCACGCCCATAGTAGGCTATAAATATTACAAACACCACCACGCTCAAGGTAATGTCATTTATACTATTCACTACATACTTTCTCTATATTCTCTGATCTACCGGAAACTAACTTGAGTGTCGAAGTGCCTTAATTGGGGGCCTCTTGGCTAATTGACGCGTGTTCTTGGTTGCAAATCTCAAGTTCAAAATAACTTAAATCAACCGGAGTACTTGACTCTCCAGCTCTCAGCAGCATCAGTAATGATGAAAATCAGTTGAGGTGTAGAATTTAGTTACCAAAATCCAAGCAAATGCTTTTGAAATTAATACTTCCTATGATCAATGCATGGCAAATAATTATCAAAACATAGAGAATATTTTATTATATTTTTTAAAAATAATATTTTATTTTCTCAAAACAATATTATTTGCACGAAGATAAGTTCCGACTACAACATGCACAAAAATAACCCAAATTAAACATCATTATCAAAATATCAAATCATCAAGTAACACACTGCTGAAAATAACCATTGTAAGATTCACTTAGTGTGATTAAACATTGTAAGATGTACTTAGTATGATTTATTTACATGCTATTTTTCTCTTTTGACCATTTATTGATCTGCGTATTAAATATTGAAATATTTCTATCGTTTCAAAATCTATCGTTTGAAATCAAATTGACCATAAGAGCATAATCTTAACTCATATCTTATGAATTCGACTATAAATTTGAGGACGTAATGGTTATATTGGGTTACAATTTGCCAACAACAAATTCATTTTAGTAAGAATATAATTAAATATGTGGGTTGACTTTTTGCCAAAACACTAAATAGTAAATATCAATCTCCAAAATACCTCTTCTTATTAATTGGCTTATTACCAAAAATTTTATATACATACATATATATATCATAATATTTTATCATTATTTTTACAATTCAAAAAATTATACCCAATCATCACATATACATATTATATATTTTATTATTATTTTTATAATAAAAAATATTATTCAATTCCGTTTTTACTCTAAAACTCAATAAAAAAGTATTGATTTGACTGTTACAGTAAAAATTATTTCCTTTCAAAACGTAAAGAAACATACCAAATTTTTTCAAAAAAAATTTTATAACTATTCTCCAATCATAAGGGGCCGTTTGGTTTTATTTTCTTGAGGCATTTTCATTTTTTGATGACAAGGAATAGTGAAAAATTAGTTATAAATGTGTTTTTGAAAATAAAATATTGTTTCCAAATTTTGTTTAAAATATAATGACTATGTAACATCGAAAATGAGTTGTACTTAAAAAATATAGTATGTTTGTATTACAAATCGTGCAAATATGAGTAGGAGAAAATAAAAAGTGAAAATGGAGATAGAGTGTAATATTGTGTTTGGAAAAATGTGCTAAAATGAAAATATTGGTGAAATAGGGAAGAAATTGATAGTTTTTTATTTTTATTTTTAGGAAAAAATGAAAAGGGGCTTTGAAAACAAAACCAAACGGGCACTAATCCTTTGATTTTTTGTCCCATTCTTCCGAATTTATATATACATATATATAAATAATTTTAAAATATTAATTTCACCATACCAATTCAATAAAAAAGTCATTGATGTGACATCTTATTCTCTTTCAAAACATAAATAAACAAACAATTTTCTTCAAATTTATTATTTATCTATTACTCAAAACACAAACAAACAACGATCATATCCCTCAATCTTACTTTTCAAAACCCATTTTACCAAAATAAATACTCCAATTCACAAACAAACAAACAAACAAACAAACAAACAAACCACATGCTTTTCTATGTGATGCAAAGAGGATGAAAGAGTACTTTCATCCCAAAACTATCACTTCCAAAGGGTATTTTGTTTTTTCGATAAAGGCCAAAATGCGGTGGTTGTGATGTTTTCAGATCTTGGGAAGTTTCCTTTCTCATGAATAAAATTTGAGTGTGAATCCAAACCAGAGTTTGAATACTTGTCAGAATGCCTATTAGTCTCTTTCACGCCGGAGCCGGTTTGGTAGTTGTGACTCATTAACCAGTAGTAGGTACACACTTAAGGAGTCCAGTGGTCCAATATAAATTTCATTGTACATTGCCAATAATAATTACCATTTATCATTCAAATATTTCACCTACAATTATCATTTTATCATAATTTTTTTAATTTTAATTTAAAAAATTTAAATAAATATATCAAAATTATTAAAATAAATAAATATAATTATTATATAAAAAATATAATAAAAGTTTTTTAGCACATGTATTGAGTGTGCCAACTTACTAGTATATATGAAGTGCGAGGACTTTATTAACTAACTTTGTTCGTAATGAATAAAATTATTTATTTTATTCTCTGTCTTTGATGTTACTTTATTTTTCTTAAATTATTTTATTTTATCATAACCTTTTTAATTTTACTTATCTTAAAAATTCAAAATAAATATATTGAAATTATTAAAAAAGAATGATGGTATATAGAAAACAAATGAATATTTTATATTAAAAAATTTAGTACAAGAATATAATTTGCCAAAATATTAATTTTTTGCTCTATTTTTTTTACCATTTTTTAAAATGATTTTTTTTTACACTGCAATATACTGTAACATAAATGTTTCAGTCAATTATTGACCCAACAATGCTTTTTTTGGTCCAAAACTGTATTATGGATTCAAAACGTGTTTGGATAAGAAGGACTCATTGGAATAAATTCTTCGCTGTGTTGTCTGGCTTTTCCAGGCTTTCATATTTGGGTGGGGACAAAGCTATCCGTTGCATTAAAGAAAGGTTTATTTTCTTGGAGGCCGTTTGGTTTTGTTTTCTAAAGTTATTTTCATTTTTTAATTAAAAAATATTAAAAAATTAGTTATAAATATAATTTTGAAAATAAAATATTATTTAAATATTTTACTTAAAATAAAATAATTATGTAGGATTAAAAATAAGTTGTATTTAGATATTATTGTATTTTTATATTAAAAGTCGTGCAAATAAGAGTAAGAGAAAAATGTGCTAAGAATGAAAGTGTTTGAAAAAATAGGAAAGAAGTTGACAGTTTTCTATTTTTATTTTTAGAAGAAAATAAAAATAATGTTTGAAAACAAAATCAAACGAGCACTTAGGGGGTGTTTGGTTTTATTTCCAAACCCCCTTTTTCTATTTTCTATTATTCTGGAAATAAAAATCATAATTTTTTAAAAATTTTCACCCAACATAATTTCAATTTTTATTTTCAAAACACATTCTCCAATAACTTATATATCTTCTCTCTCTCTCTCTCTCTCTCTCTCTCTCTCTCTCTCTCTCTCTCTCTCTCTCTCTCTCTCTCTCTCTCTCTATTCTATTATTTTTATATCTCTTCACATACAACCCATTAAAACTAAAATAATCACTATATTTCTAAATATTTCATTCAAATATATTTTTATTTTCACATCACATCACATAATTAATTTTTAAAAATGATGGAAATGAAAATAAAACCAAACACCCTTAGGTTCCTGCAATTAGCCATTAAAATTTCGCACACCGAAACAATAATATTGAATTTCACACTTAGATGGGAGATCTATATAATTATTTCTTAATTTAATTGTATAGAAAACCGTGGCAAATTTCGATCACACAATGAAATAGCAATGAATGTCATTTCTATTTTTTTAAAAAATACAATGTGATGAGCTTCTATTTATTCAAAAATTTTCTTTTCCCTTCATGTCAAATTAAATGGGGTGTTATGTTTTTTCCTATATAAAAGCGACTATTATTTGCTAAAAAATAAAAAATAAAAAATGACATCAGCCGGAAATGAAGGACAACAGTCAACACCTTCTAGATTCATCTAAACATGCACCCGATCGTGTAACATGGATACATTTTGAATTCTCTATTTTAATTATTATTTTATACTTATTTTATTTTACGAATGTGCATTAATAATGTGTATAAAGTAATTTAAAATTTTTTTTAATGCATTAGCATGTATTCGTAAAATAAAATGGAGATGAAACACTATCAGCAAATTTAGTTTCTTTTTCAAAAGCCCTTTCTATTTTTACTACTATTTCAAAATAGAAAATCAACTTCACCTCATTTTTGCTCAAAATATCACTTATTTTTTATTTTAATTTATCATTAATTTTTTATCATTTTATTATCATATCAATCAAATTTAAATTTAATTTTAATATAAAGTCTCCACTATCATTTTAAAATAATTAAAATATACACATATTTTTAAAAGCACGTCTATCTAGGTATAAAACAATATAAATCACCTAATTTTTTAACTCTATATCTATCTTAATCATTGTTTTCAATCAAAATATTCATTTTTATATTTCTAAAACTACGACTAATTTATTAATTTTTGAAAATGCTAAAAACGAAAGAACGACGATGAAAGCATATCCAAGCGGGCCACATAGCTGAACCATAGGATTTAAACTAAAATATGCTGGAGATATATATTGAAAATTTTGAAATTTGTTAGGGTTATGCGTATCACTCAAGATATTTTGTGAAGAACAATAATTTTTTGCATTTTGTGGATACAAACTTGGTCTATTTAAAAACTATACTCTAAGAATATATACACCAATTATCCGTTTCGGACTTTAAAAAAAATAAAAACAATAGATATTTTATAAAGAAAGAAGATGAAGAGATATTTTGTCTTGCTCTTATTTAAAATGTGTTTATGGTGGAATGTAAATATTTACCAAAAAAAAAAAATCTTTTTCTCGAGATTTTATTATTTTAAAAGAGTCTAATTTTTAAATTATTAACAAAATCACTGCGACATGTGAAAAATCTAATTTTTTAAAAATGTTATTTAATCGTACATAAATTGAATTATATTTGATAAGGAATTAACACAATGAATGAATTTTAACATAGAATTGGAATTCAAAGAAGACATAGTCCCTATTTCACATTGAAATATAATTTTTTTTTATTTTATTTTATATACACGCATGCATATTAAGAGTTCATTTGGGCTCAAACTTCTATACCATGTGGAAGACTTACGCCATTTAACTATAGGACACTCGACTATGAAAATTAAGACTCAGAACTGGGCATTATATAATCCACGAATTTTGACTTAAAAGAAATTCAGCTAATTTCTTCTTTGAACGTTCGATTCTTCAATTTTGTACGAACTCAATTATGTGCTTGAGTTGGTATGGAATTGAATCAAACCCACATATAAAGATACCGATTATGGAGCATTATAACGTTATTTTTCCCCAACCAGCGGCCTATCAAATTATTTTGGGCCAATTATTGTTGCACAAGAACTTCAAGGGATTCAACTACTTTTAGGACAGTGAAGCTAAAACTTAAACATTACATGTCCTTTACAACCTTTTATGTCCGCTGGCAAAGGAAAGGAACAAGTACACATACGTTTGAGTTCAAACTTGGGATATATATGTATATGTCCACACACACTCGAGACTTGTTTGTTTATGAATTATCAAAATATTTTTTGAATTTTTAAAATACAAATAAATAATTCATCGTATTATCTAATTTTACTATCCAAAATACACCAAAAAATACCCACAATTTATTTTTATTCATTTTTCTATGTATAACCCATTAACCCTCTCATTTTATATTTTCCTACTCAATCTATATATACACATATATAAATAATTTTAAAATACTAATTTTACTTTACCAATTCAATAAAAAAGTTATTGTTTTAACATCTTGTCCACTTTTCAAACACAAATAAAGAAATAATTTTTGTTTTAATTCATTCTTTACCTATCATCCAAAATACCAACAAACAACATTCATAATCCTCAACCTAATTTTCTAAAAATTATTTTATCAAAATATTTTAATAAAATGCTTCAATTGAAAACACTGTTGAAAAAGAAAAGAGAAAAAAAAAAGAAAAAATTAATGACGAGGGTACACTGACATAAATTCTTTGAAGATTTGTCCAGTTTTTAGACAGGCTTTCACACTTGGGTGGGACAACGCTATCCGTTGGATTGATGTGAGGTTTCGTCAGATTCGGATGTTTTTAATACATATTTGAAGTTTGATAGTATAATATCCACAATAAATAATTAGGATTTTCGAAATATTCAGTGAAAATCCATCGACGGATGAGTTTGTATGATATTCTTACATGAGGACAATGTACAAAAAATATATTAAGGGCTTTTTTTTTTTTTTTTTTCTCTAAAAGCATTTTTTGATGAAAAGTAATAATGAAAAGTTTGTTATAAATATGATTTTGAAAATGAAATATTGTTTAGAAATTTTGTTTAAAATATAATATTATGTAGGATTGAAAATGAGTTATATTTGGATATTGTAATAATTTTATATTAAAAGTTGTACAAATGTAATTAAAAATAAAGTGTGGAAATGGAGAGAAAGTATAATAGTGTGTTTAAAAAATTGTGTTAAGAATGAAAATGCTTGTGAAAATAGGAGAAAAATTGATAACTTTCTATTTTCATTTTCAGGATAAAATGAAAAGAGATTTTGAAAACAAACCTAAATGGGCACTTAGGGTTTTCAAAATATTCAGTGATGGATTTTTATTTATGTTTTGAGAAATAGTTAGAAAATTATTTGGGGGAATTTTGATATGTTTGTTCATATTTTGGGATAAGACAATTTTTTACTGTAGCAATCAAATCAATATTTTTTTGTTGAATTTTTGCGGTGATAATGGAATTGAAATTTTTTTTTTATGGTAAAAATAATATACATGATAGATATGTATATATATTGAAAAATAGGAAAATTTTGGGGTTAATGAATGATAAAAAGGGTATTTTGGGAAAACATAATTTGATATTTTGGAGAAAAAAGGATGTATGTTTGATTGCATTTGAACAAAACAAAATTGTTTTGTCAAAATGTAACCAAACATAGTGTTAATATTTCTATGTTTGCATGTCAAAATTAAAGGGGCATTATGTTTTTCTTTTTTAATTGTGTCTAATGGTTCGTTTGATTTGCTTAATGAAAAGATAGGTCGGCCCATGTGAAAATGAAGGCCCGCAACTGAAGGATATATTACCCAAAATTGCAATCTCATGATTGAGAGTGCGATTAAATAATTGCACCCTCATTGTCAGCGGTTGTTGACTTTGGTAGGCTCAATTTAACCCTCAAAATGGTGTGTGTTTTTCTATTTTTGTCTCTCTTTTTAACCATTTTAAAATTTCTAATTGTGATTTTGAAAGTGATGTTTTTTTAGCTGTTGTGAGAGGAACCCACCAAGGGCGATTTTGGAATGGTCAAAGTACATCTTTGCTTTCAAACATAATGGCTGGAGAAGAAGAGATTGGAACGGTAGCTAATATTCCCCATAATCTAGTCTATCAAACACACAACTAGATTATATAATCATTCCCAATCCCTAACAATTACAATCTTGCCTATTATCTAAATATTATATCAAACGAGGCCATTTTAATTAGATAGAAATGGTTATTTCATTGCTCAAGAAATATTGAATGTGGATGTAACAACATCTTCTAAAAGTGTTTTCCCCATTAAAATCCGGAATTTTCATGCAATACAAAAATATAGTACTCAACGACATGACAAAATATCTCCATGAAGAAAAGAAAATTGTTTGGTTTCTTCCTTTCAGCCCAAAGTTTTTGTCCTTCCCATTGACATTTTGTTCATGCATGGGGGGAGCCCAAGCCCACATCTATATGGGGTGATGGTTTTGAGATGCATAGTCTCATATCTCTAAAAAATAATTTAAAAATTAAGATGGTGTTTGATTAAATTTATAAATTTCTTCAAATATTATATTTGAAAAATTACAAATCTTATAAATTTCTCTATATTGCTACTAATGAAACTTAGAGGATGCTTGATTAAGTTTTACTATAAGCTTCTCAAAATATTTTATAAAATATTAAAAATTTATAAGATATTGGAAAGTATTTTAGATTTTTTTTTAAAAAAAGAATCCATAATATCCTAAAATAAGATATTAAAATGTTATACACTCTCCTAAATAAAAGTAAAGAGATCCTTACTTTTAGGCCCCATTTACTTTGTGATATGGGATGTGGGGTGATATGATGAAATGAGGGATGAGGAGTGCGATTATGGTAATTTTATATTTTTTAAAATTATGTTTACTTTGTGGGATGATTAGTTTACTTTGATGAATTATAATATTGGGATAAATTATAAAAGACTAAAGTACCCCTAATTAAAATATTTTTTTATTAAATATAGAGAAATTAATTTTTCTCCATTTTAATACAACACCCAATTATTTCTTCTTTTTTCCAAACATAAAGAAATTAATTTTCCTCTATTCCAATACAACATCTTTACACATGAACATAAAATCTTAAAATTCAAAGAATTTAGGGTAATTTCTTTTCCATTTTGTTATTAATATCATTAGATAAATTATAATTATATATATATATATATTTCTTTTAATTATTTTTGATATAAATGTATTTTTTAAATATTTTTAAAATGAACATATTTTTAATTTTTTTTAAATGTTTGATTAGCGCTACAACTAGAAGTTCTTTGAAACTGCGGCAACGTTTAGTCAGTGGGCGCATTGTTGTAATTAATTGTGAATAGTTGAGATAAATTTGTAATTTTTACCTATCATCCCATTTCGCCATCTTGGGATAAAACTGTCATAACTCCTAGAGTGGATGGGTCATCTCTCATTTAGTTCACATAGTTGTGGGCTTCACCTTATCTACAGGACCTAAGTCCTTTAAAATAAATATGGAATGACGTGGGATGTGGTCCAACATCTCATATCATCAAGAAAAGTAAACAAGCCCTTAAGGTCTTAATAGACTCTTTCAATTTTAGTCATTTTAATTAGGGAATTATTATTGCTAAAATCTTATAAACTCTAAAATTTTATTTTATTCAATACTTTGATAATTATTTAAAAAAAAAAAAAGAAAAGGAAAGCAGGGATGGACCAAGGGTTAAGGTTTTGGCAATCTATATGATATGACTTCTCCAAATAGGTCCAACCCACCACTTATCTTTTATTGGGATTCTCTTCAAATTTGAGTTAGTTTCTATTTTACAAATTAAACTACACTTGAAAAGGGATTCTAATGATTTTGAAAAGAAACAATTAGACTTATACAGCGATGTGGTAATATCATTGGATTCCATATCCTGCTCATAATATTAATATTTCTCTTTTAATTCCATACGGATTTCTAAAGCAAATGTTGAGTTGAGCTTGTCCAAAGTGCTTTACCTGAAACTTCAGCCAGATTTTAAGAGAAAATATTCCTTCTAAGAAGGTTCATTGATGATTGAGGAAACAATGGTTGGAAGGATTTTTCAGATTCAATTATTCCAAAGTATTGTTCCATCAACAAATATCAATAGGGAACTTTATTCTTACGAAAATGCATCTGAGAGAGAGAGAGGATCCTATGCTTAAACATTCCTCCATCGTATGGGACAAGATTAGACATTATTAATCATGATTAGTTATTCAACAAGTCTCTAAATAGTGTGCTTGATTTCGCCTGTTTCTCACATATATATACATATATATATATATATATATATGTATGTGACAACGCCCTTCAAAAATTCAACAGAACAGCTGAGAATATACAAGAAACTTATATACAGGCAAGGTCTCTAATCCCCTTCTCTAATGTGCAATTCCAATTGCTTAAAATCTTGATCCCTCCAATCTAAAGCACTGAAAGCCGTAAAGAAAAGGGGAAAAAGAAAAGACGAAGATATAGCACCAGCAATCCTTTCTATGGTGACCTGAATGTTGCTTCTCTAGAAACTCCAGAGCCCATTTCAATGGAAATTGAATCCATATGCATTTGGTTGCTTCCGTTGCCCTCGGTTCGTGCAGCAGTAGGGAGCAGCCATTGCTGAGAATGCTCTAATGTAATCTCAGAACTATCAAAAGATTGAGCTGTAGAGTGGGCAGCCGTTGGGACATGTTTTGCTTCAAACGAGTCCTGCACTGAAAGACGGCATACCGGACAGGTTGACTGTTTCCTGAGCCATACATCGATGCAAGATAGATGAAAACTATGGCCGCATTTTGGCATAATTCTCAAGACTTCTTTCTCTTGGTACTCTGCCAAACATATGGTGCATCTGTAGTTTGAAAAGGATATACATCAAAATTCCGCATTCGTTAAAAATCTTAAGTTGAAAGCAACTTCTGAATCAACCACAGGCAAGCAATGATCCCAGCCCTGAAACATTCTTATTTCTAGTAAAAGGGGACCCCTACTTGTTGGATATTTTGTTTTTGGGAACACTCTTTTTTGTATTCCTGACATGCAAGGGTTTGCAATAATTTTTCCTAACATGTAAGTGTTTGCAATAATTTCAAAAAGTGCTTTTCAGCTTCAGCTGTTCTGGAGTATTTGGAAATGTTATTTTTGCTTTTACTTCTCTAAAGTTAAGCAGAAAAAAGGTAACAGCTAAAAGCAACTATTACTAAACTTCTGCAGCTTCTCGGTACTTCTAGCTACTATACCCAAACACTCTCAATTTTCAGTAGGACTTTCTCTATAACCTTTTTTCACAATTTGTTAGTTCTTCAAAAGCAAAAGCTCTTGCAAACACCATCTTGATGAATTTAAATCATGATGCATAAGATGTATCTTCCTTCCTCAATATGCACTAAGAAGCTATAGTGAATAGATGGTAAAAAAATACTGCATGATGCCCGAAAAGAGCTAGGTGGCTAGACTCACTGTGCATCTTCCATTGAACTGAATGCTTCACGATTGAACTTCAGTGTGGGAATTGCAGCAATTACCACTGGTTGAAGACCATTAATCCGGTGTTCCGGCTGCCAAAAAAGAGCAAAAATGGAACGATTTTCCCATTATCAATCCTTAGTTGTCAAATGGGCAACTTCAACAATGCTACAGGCAAGGAGGATGCTTATAGAACTTTATGGGTTGTATGGTAGAAGTCACCAAGGCTTAAACTAGACTATGGACATGCCTCAAGTCTATTATAAGAGTACCAAAGGAAATTAAGGGCAAACTTCTCCACACAAACTCGGGATTGCTGCTCCAAGAACTTAACAAACACTAAAGAGGAAGAAACAAAGTTAACAGTAGAGCTATTCTTGCTTGTCATGTTCTATTTGTATCATTTCTGTTCTCACTTATTCACAAGATTTCTCAATAAACCAATTCAAGTTTCTTACATGTTTGCACAATTTAAACTTCACTTACCAGCAACGGTATTTGCTATCTACAACGGAAGACTATACATTTCACATAGAGTTGAAAAACAAAAGGACTTCCGACAAGGTAATTCAACATAAGCACATAGTATTATGCAAAGAACAAAAACAGGCATATGATGCCCTTAACTGAATTCCTACATAAGAACAAATGGCAATAGTAACTTTGTAATGATCAGAGGAAATTAGGCTTATACTCAATCTAACCCCCAAGCAAATACACACAGATTAGCATACGGCTAAAGAATCTATTCAAAATCGAGAAATTCTTGCTGGGAGAGAATCCCGGAATGCAGCGGCATAGAACATACCATCTCAAGATCAATCCTTGAGTCAAAGTCTAACATTTGCTGGGCATCCATCCGGCGGAGCCTCCCGCAGATCAGTCTAGTGCAAACAAAAACAATGAAAGTTGCACTCATCCCGAACCCAATAATTGTTGTAACCAGATTCGTTCCAGAGCCAAACATTGATAAACTACTCCTTCTTCAACCCTAGTCTCCAAACTTGAAAGAAATTGAAGGCAAAATAAGAAAATTGAAAAGTTAAAAAGAAGACAAAGACAAACAAACAAAAAGAAAATCCAAGATTAAGGGAAAATGACAACCTCTTCAGGTCATTATTCTTGAAAGTCAACTATTAGGTTAGAAATCCAGCAAGAAAACATCAAACAACCCACAAAGAGAATAAAAATCAACAGAAGAAAGAGGTAATTAATCAAAAGCCCATATCAAGAATCTTCAAGAAATGGGATAAAAGAGTGTAATGATGAGATAATACATATCACTAGAAACAAGAAGAAGCCAAAACAGTTAACCACCAATAATAATTCATAAGTCCCAAAAGAAAAATCACTAAAATAAAACGACACAAATCAAGATTTCACCAACAAAGGACAGATTAACAATATTTACAGAGACCAATAATTGAAAAGGGAAAACAGGAAAACAAGATTACTGCCCTAGAACGGAATCCTAATCCCATTGGGTGGACTCGAAGGGGAGACTATATAAGAATGTGGATGAGAATAAGAAGAAGTTTTCCCATTTCTCCTTGCCTTGTGCCTGTGGACTTGCATTTTCACTTGGGCCCACTTCGTGGGACACTCTCTTTTTAGATCGACGGTCTGATGGGAGGAATATTTGGCAACGGCGGCTAAAGGGGGAAAACAAGAACTTCCAACAGTTAAAAAGAAGGGTCGGATTCTGTGGGGTTCCTAAGTGAAAGAGGCGACAAAGATTGCTATGAGTTGTGCAGTCTTATATTTCCTACTTTTGCTACTTCTGGATAAGGGCCTAAACCGTGTCCCTTTGTTTGATTCGGTCAATTTTGTAAGATCTTAGTAGGTTGGTAAAATCTAGTCAGATGATTTTGTGACATGTCTTCGCTTTGGTAGGCTGAAAATATTTGGCCCAAAAGAAAAAAAAATGGAAAAAGAATGAGGGTTTTATTTAGGGGAGGGTGGGGTTGCGGCTACCCGTAGTGCGGGTTCCGGTATTATTTTTTGATATTTGAGTCCCGACTCCGGTTTGAAAGGGGTATCCCCTCAGGTACCTCCAAATCCTCATTGAATTTTTTTATATATTTTTAATAAATATAAATTAAAATTTTATTAATTTATTATTTGTTTTCATTGTGAATCAATTGATAGTATTACATTTTATTATTCACAAGTTTTAAATACCAACTAATATATAACTGTAAAACTTAAATATAGACATTAATATTTAATATGATATTATAAAGTTTTATATTATAATGTAAGAATTAGAATTTTGAGCTCGTTTAACAAATTATTCCTTTTCTTTCTTTCTTTTTTTTGTTTCTTATTTTTAACATGCCTTTTTATTAAAAAAAATATTCTCTATAATATTTTATGGAGTTTGATATTTAACGCCCAACAATAAATTTAAATATTATCATTAATAACTTTTAAAAAGAACATGAAAATGATCAATTTCTATTTCACAATCCCTCGATCTTTTGTTTGCCCAAAAACTCATTTGAATTAACCAATTACCCAATAGGCCAATACCCATATAAGAAGTAAGTAATTTAAATACTCCAATTTCTTCGCATCCCATGAAACACAATAACACAGTCATATACAAAGAAATGAGTCTTTTGATTTCATGCTTTTTTGCCTTTTCTTTAACAAGCTTTAGAATTGCAATCATATATTAGCAATAATGTTTTGTCAATATCACATTTTCACAATATCACAATATCACAATTCACAATAATATTTCATCACAACTCACAAAAACATTAGTAAATCCAAATATTTGAACAAATTCTAAAGTAAAAGCAACAAAGGTTTCAAAGCAAATAATTCCTTCATGGAGTAATGGACTAACGATAAATTGGTAATGGCCTAATGGGTATTGGAGTATTAGAGTATTGGATGATGGCCTAATGGGCTACTAAACTCCTTCTCCAATTTAATTTGAGATTAGGAATTGGGATATTAAAGTGAGATCAAATTTATATTTAAATATAAAACCCAAAATAATGACTCAAATGCTTAATTAAAATTTATTATTATTTAAAAAAAAAATTAAATAGGGGTACCTGATCGGGTATCGGGCACCCTAATCCAATACTCGATACCCAATCCCCAAATTTTCAGGTACCCCCTTAATTACTCGAACGGGTATGGGGGTTAAAAATATCCGACCCAAACGGAAAAAAACCCGATGGGGGTGGGATTGGGTCAGGTACCCTTATACCCGAACCCGTTGTACACCCCTAGTTTTATTTTAATTTTTATAACTTGAAAATTCATCTCGATGGGGGGAGAAAAAAGGGGTAAGAGATGATGAGGCAAAGGGCCGAATGATCTCTGACTCAATGATAAATTTAAAAAATCAAGAATATAAATTACAACATATTCTTGATGTATTGTATATAAATAAAAAAAATGATAAGGATGCGAAGGAGAACAAAATTGGGGATGAAAAATAAGGTTGTAATTGCTTGTGTTTTCATTTCTCATTTCTCATTTTCATGAGGAAATAGTGAGGTTTTTTTATTTGGGAGGTAGAAAATTTTTTTATGAGGTAATAATTGTTTGTGAGGTATAGGTGTAATAATTACATTTGATATGACATGTGAGAGAAAGTGAGGTGGTGATTGTTTGTCAGAATTTTTTGTAAGAAAAAGTTGTGAGATGGTTTTGTTGTGAAATAACTTTATTTAAATAATATAATATAATGTGTAAATGTAATTATGTACTATGAAAATGATTTTATTTAATAATATTAAAATTTTATGTGTAAATATAATTGTGTATTATGAAGAAATTTTTTTTAAATAACAAAACATTATGTCCAAATATAATTACATAACAAAACTAAATAATGTTATGTAAATATTAAAATATATAGTAAATATTTATAAATATTATGTGTAAATATAATTATATATTGCAAAAATAATATTATGAAATATTAAAAATGAGTGAATAATTATATTATCAAAATAATTTTATTTAAATAATACAATATAATGTGTAAATATAATTACATAACATGATAATAATTTTATTTAAATATATTAAAATTTTATGTGTAAATATAATTGTATATTATGAAATTTTTTTTGTTTAAATAATAAAATATTATGTGCAAATATAATTATGTATTAGGAAAATAATTATGTGTAAATATTAAAAAATAAATGTAATTTTTATGTGTAAATATAATTATATATTATGAAAATAATATTATAAAATATTAAAAATGTGTGAATAATTATATTTAAATATAAAAATATTACTTGTAACTATAATTATATATTACAAAAATAATTCTATTTAAATATTAAATATTACGTATAGATATAATTACATACTATGAAAATACATCAAAATAACTATCTTAAGAAAATAATAATATTTTAATATTAAAAGATTATGTGTAATTATAACTACATATTATGATATAATTTCATTTAAATGTTAATATATACATGTAAATAATTATATTATGAAAAAAATTATTTAATATAAAAGTATTATGTATAAATATAATTATGTGTTATGAGAGAGTAATTATTTGGAAAGTAAAAGTGTAATAATTATAGTTGATGTGATAGGTGAGACTGATTCTTTGTGATAAGGTGAAAAATTTTTCGAAAAATTTTCTAGAGAGAAAAGGAGGAATTTTTAAGAGAAATTCTATAAAGTAAAATTTTTTTTCACAAATAATCACACACTTAAAGAAATTTCTTTGTTTTTGAGGGCAATTTTTCTACTTTTGTGGGCAAAAAAAAAAAAAAAAAAAATAGAAAAGAAGTAAAATACAAGAGAAAGTGAAGTGTGTGATTATTAGGTCATTTTCCCATTTCCCTCAATGATTAGCTACTGAGCACGATACACATATTGCAGCCACGCATCCATGCTATTGAGCTTGGTAGGTGTAAATCTAGATTATATATATCAGGTAGGTGTAGAGTCACTTTACTATATAACACCTAAGTGGGCATATCAGCTTAGTGGTTTTTGTTAATTTATGTTTATTCTCATTTTGACTTTACACTTCAATCTTTTCTCAACAGTTCTGTCGCAATTATTTTGGCTCAGTTATTGGGGCTGTATATAATGGCATCATAAAGCATCCCACTCTTAAAATTCAATTCATCATTGTAAGAGTAGATGACTCTTTGATCATGACCAAACTGTAATTTCTTCTAATAAAGTTCTTGTAATTCATGAGTTACACTCAATTCAACTCATAATTAATACTATGATACGATTAACCTATAAGTTTAACTCGATTCAACTCATAATCGAAAAATTCAGAGTGAAAATTTTAACTTATAATTAACTAGTCCAAAATGATAACTCTAGCTTGGAATAAGTGAGCTTATAAATTTCATCTCATATTCAATGGGGAAACATATGCTCATAGTCAGTGCGCTTGTATAGAAAATTCGCTTATCATCAATCAGATCATGTACGAAATCTGTTTATAATCAATAAACTTTTCCTGAATTCTAGCTCAAAAGCAACAAGCTCATAAAGGTAAAATCCTACTCATAAATATTAATGAGGTCCAGTGGGAAAAACACTTGTAATTAATGAGCTTGAGTGTCTACAATTAATGACTTTGTGTGTTCATAATCAATAAGTTCAAATAGAAATTTGTTCATAATCAATGAACTCGGGTAGAAAATCTATACAATTCTGCTCCCTCTTTGTACTACCAAAAAATGATATTCTTGCCCAACTTTCTTTTGGCTTAAGAAGGATGCATTGAGAATGAGGATCACTTTGGAACTCTAGGGGAAATGGTGGGTGAGATCCAAAAGCTCTCCGACAAGTTTTGGAGCCTTTGGCCATGAGAGGAGAGGGCGCTTTGGCTTCGATAGGGCTCTCATACTATTTAAAGCTTGGACATTCTCCTTATTAGATGATCTCCAACTACTTCTTTGTAACTATCTCAACCGTGAAATGATATGCTCATAATTAATGAATTTTGGTAGGAAAAATTCTTTCATAGTTGCTAAGCTTCATTAGGCAAGTAGCTCAGAATTAACGATTTCAGGTGTGAAATTGAGTAATAATTAATGAACTCAGATAAAAATAACTTAGTAAACGAGTTCACATAAAAAAATTGCTAATAGTAAATAGGTTCTTCTATTATGGCTTGAATCAACAAGGTATAATAATCAAGTTAATAGGATTTACAATGAATAAATAGTCACTAGGTCATCATGCCATTACAACTTATGATAGACAGGTAGCCACTCAAGTCATAACATCTTGTTATGGACAAGCTATTATCAAGTGATAATTATTTATAATTATCAGTAATTACCAAGTTATTATCAAATTATCATATCTTAACTATCAAGATATTCCACGTTATCATAACTTATAATAAACAAGCTATCATTATAATTTATAATCGCCATTCGATTGTTACGGCTTATAATAACAAAGTTGTTACAACAATTTTTAATAATTTTCAGGCCATCAAGAAATAATTCAACTTGGTAAATTTTTCTTTATCAACAAATACAAGAAAAATTTTTACACTTGATTTTCAAAATTTGCACTAATATTTTTAAATCAGTGGGTGGCTCAGAAAGTTGACTTTTGTTGTATGCATGCTGTTGGATGGAACATGGTGCGGTTTTATTGCACCAAACTGTGTAGTAAAGATAATGATTGAGAAATTGCCTTTCCTATTCCTTGTAAGGGTTTGGTTCCTTTCCATATGTGCCAACTGCAAAAAATATATTATATTAATGTCAAAATAATTAATAACAAGGTAAAATTATTATTAATACTGTATATATTATATTAGTAATAAAATAATTAATAATAATGTTAAATTATTATTAATGCTGTGTATTAAGTAACAATAGCTTTTATTTTGTCCTTAGTGATATTTTTCAGGTGACATTAACTTTAATTTTGTTACATTGTGGCTCATTAGTGACAAAAACTAGGTTGTTACTAATTGTTAATTGTGACAACTTAAACACTATTATTATCACTATTTAATTTATAAAAATTATTAAGATAACAAAATAAAATCTTTATCATCTAATATATATATTTAGTGACAATTTTTATGTGATCATTTAATATTTTGTCACTAATTTATATTTTTTCTGTAATGAATGGAACAAGATTAATGTCTCATATGAAAATTCATGTTCAACTAGCTGGTATGACCATTAATGTTACATTGTGCATGCATATATATTTCAAGTTCTAAGGTACAACATAGGATTTTAAAAACTCAAAACCATGCACTCTATCAAGGACAGAGTTAAGAATTATAATCTTTGATGCTTTGGTTACTTTTACAAGGACAAAATTTTTAGATTTTAATAAAAAATTTAACATATATCTATTTTGCCCTCCAGATTAACCACATAATATTTGATCGGACATTCTAAAAAATTTATGTCATTTCTTTCAAGTTCGGCATAACTCAATTGCAATCTAAACATAAGATGTGATATGTGGCGATATCATAGCTATAGAATTTGGCATGTGGTATGTGAACTATCAATTTGGTGTGAAATGAAATGGTGGTCTTGAATATTAAATTCAAAGAGACATATGCTTAATGTGTTCATCTTAATGAGAAGATGTTAATAGTTTATTTATATGCCAAATTAACAAAAGATTGAATGAGAAAATGAAGTTTAAAGTGAGCCACTTGAAAAGGAAATTTTGTGGGCAAACCAAGGGTGAAACCAAGCTGTTTTATATCTATCTATGTGATAGGTTTTATATAGCTAGGGTGCTATGTGAGTGCTGGTGTGACCAGATTAATTTGTTTTCGACAAAATTTTAATTTTCAGCAAATAGAGATTGCCTTTGGAATGACTAGTGCGCCTATTCATTTGCCAAAATAATTAGCTTATTAAAAAAGTGTTCTTTCACTCTTAGCCTTTTGGGTTGCTCGATTAATTAGTCATTATGAAGGAGTAATGTGACCTAATTAAACTATGTCTCTTCATGTAGCCATGTAACACCTACAAATAGAACTAGTTAGAAGGGGGGATGACACACATTCACGAGCACTTTGGCATACATATTGCATACATGGTACATTGTAGTACCATTACAAAGAAAGAGTTTCAAATTAGCAGGTTCGGTGTAACAACCAATTGGAGTGCTATCTTTGGATATGGAAGAATCATTGTATCTTGACATGTTGTTCATTGGAGTACTTCGAGTACCGATTGAGGGACAAATAAAGCCTTAAGGACGTTGTGGTTCCACAAGCCTCGATTTGGCTTTAATATATTTTGATTCAACTTAACAAGTAGGATTCTCCATTTTACTTAAATTTGTGATTCTTATTGATAATTTCAAGTTATTCACTATTGCTAGTTATATGTTAACTTGGTTTATGTTATTCTAACTTATGTTAATTAGTTCAACTCACACTAGTAGAAGTAAATGCTCCTATAATTTTCCAACAATCTTAAGGCTTTATTGATTTACTTAATCATTGTGTTGTGCTAAAGAATTCATATTGTTCCTTTTTTCCATTTCAATAATGGCATCACACACTGAAGCAACAAATGTTGCAAGCATTGAGTCCAATGCTAGTTTTGGCAGTGTTGGTGGTGGAGCACACCCGATTCTTGTTGTGCCTCCTGTTGCTCCTCTGGGCCTCTCGGCAATGGTTTTTGAAACCAACATTGTTGATAATTTGATAGAGTGGTTGATTGACATTGGTGCCACTTGGCATATTTGTTCTGAAAAATATATGTGTTCAACTTACACTCCAATTACTAGAAAGAAACTACATATGGGCAATTCGACAAGTTCCAATATTATTGGAATGGGTAATGTTGTTTTGATGGTGACTGTAAACATATTAAATTTTTGATCAATTGAGAAGTGACACATGTAAAATAATATATTAAATATTAATTTAAAATTTTTTATTTAAATTTTGGGATTATTAAATTTAATTCCAAAAATAAATAATTAATTAATTTTAATTAATAATTTAGTATTTATTTTATATTCAAATCAAGTATTGACACGTGTTAAAGATAAAGTGTTTGCATCCACAGATCAATCAAATCAAAGATATTTGATACTGATATTATCTTTTGATATTTGATATTATCAAATCAAATATATCCCAAACTATCTCTTGATATCTAATATTATCTTATCAAAGAAATAGCCTTTGAAGTATTCGAGTCAATTTAGAAGTCTTCCTTCAAGCACCTATATAAATTGGTGATTTCAGCTCATTTGACACAACAAAAATTCCAGCAGACGAGAGAAAGTCGGAAGAAGTCCATCAATTCTCTCAATCGAATTCATGGAGATCTACAACGTTCAAGGCGTTTTTTGTGGAACTCATATATTTTTGGCATTTGATTTGAAATCAAAGTGCGAAGCCCTCGAGTTGATGTTGTTTTATTCAAGGAGACCCACGACATTCAAGGTGTTCTTCACGGGACTTATATATTTCTAGCTTTTGATTTGAGATCAAGGTGCAAATCCCTCGAATTGGCGTTATTTTTATTCAAGGAGATCCATGACGTTCAAGGCATTCTTTGCGAAACTCATATATTTTTGGCGTTTAATTCGAGATCGAGGTGCAAAGCGCTTGAGTTGGCGTTATTTTTATTCAAGTCAAATTTAAGAGAGACCCATGGTGTTTAAGGTGTTTTTCGCGGAGCTCATTAAATTCAAGATTGTATTTGGAAGGAAAGAATCAGAGGGTTAGATTAGAGATAAAATTCATAGTTGATTGATTGATAGATTTTAATTTTATTTGTACAATATTTCTTGTCTCGTAATTTTATTTATTGCAGACAAAGAAAATTTATTATTACAAATTTTGGCACGCCCGGTGCGACATCTCTACTTCTCATCTCTTTCCTTCATCAAGTTGAAGTATTATGGCTACCAACAAGACTATTGCATTGAAGATAACTCCCTCAAATTTCATAAATGCTAGAGTAAGAAGTATTGGCGTCACCACAAGGAGTATGTCCAAAAAGTCATAAGCATCCTCAGAGGTAAATCCTTCACTTGAAGTTTTGGAGAAGAAATTGCCGCATGCCATTAATATTAATAAGATGGTGTAGACTTAAAGGAAGAATCAACAGCATCCACTTCGTGTTCAACCTCAAGTTCCTCAAGCATAGCGCCAGTGATGGTGACAAGTGCTACAACTTTGGAGGAACAAATTGTTAATTTGACGAAGATTATTGAAGGACTGGCAAAACATGTCCAAGAGCAAGATTCTCAAATCTTCAAGTTGATGAACAAGGTGGATAATGCTGAGACTAGTCACGTGATGGAAAAATAAATAGAAGCTCAAGATAAAGGCGAAATATCCACAAAGAGGCAACCAGTTGAAAATGAAAATCCTATAGCGAAGGAATTACAAGTTTCCATCGATGGACTACGTCCTGTTGACCGGCTAAGAGAGTTTATCATGGGAACTATCAAAGACAAGTTTGAAGGGAGTTCTAAGTCATTTATGACTTATTCCAAGCCATATACTCAAAGAATTGACAACTTAAAGATGTTGATTGGTTATTAGCTATTGAAGTTTCAGCAATTTGACGGCAAAGGTAATCCAAAACAACATGTGGTCTATTTCATCAAAACTTGTAATAATGTTGGGACTTATCGAGATCACCTAATAAAATAATTTGTTCAATCTTTGAAAGGCAATGCTTTTGACTGGTATACTGACTTGGAAGTGGGCTCAATTAATAGTTGGGGGCGACTGGAGCAAGAATTTCTCAATCACTTCTACAGTAACCAAAGGACAGTTAGTATGATTGAACTTACAAATTCTTGCTAGTAGAAAGAAGAACCAATTATTGACTACATCAATCACTGGAGAAACTTGAGCCTCAATTGTAAAGATCGATTGTCGGAAGCTTCAGCTATCAAGATGTGCATTCAAGGTATGCATTGGGGGCTTCGATATATTCTCCAAGGAAAATAGCCCAAAATATTTAAAGAGTTGGCTACTCGAGCCCATGATATGGAGTTGAACATGTTTGCTAATGGAGTAGAAGGGCCACAAATTCAGGAACCTCGTAAGCATAAGGAAAAGCAAGAATTCAAGAAAAGGGGCAAACCTCTTGCTAAAGAGCAAAGTAAAGAAGCTATGGCAGTGAATGCAACACCCATTAAGTTTCGTACTAAGGCAGAAATCACGATGGATGAAAAGAAAGATATCTCCCAAGAAAGAGGACAAGGAAAATTAACTTTAAAAGAGATGCAAGCTAAGACATACCCATTCCTTGATTTGGACATTTCTGGAATATTTGATGATTTGCTCAATGCAAACCTTATTGAATTACCTGAAATGAAGCGACCTGAAGAAGTTGAGAAAATTGATGACCCAAAGTATTGCAAGTATCATTGGTTGGTGGGTCACCCAATCCATGACTACTTCGTATTCAAAGATAAAGTGATGTAATTAGCTAGACAAGGAAAAATCTTGCTTGAGGAGGATAATGCTGCCTCAAATCATGCTCCAATCGAGATTGAAAAGGATGTATTTGGTGATCATGACAGTGATATTGGGTGTTACATGATAAGTGAAGAAGAGATTTCCTCTCGTGAAATATGTTTATCTGATGAAGAAAATCATAACGTAACTGTGGAGTGCATATTGGCAATGACTTTCACTGATGAAGATCTGTTGCTTGGCTCCAAGCCCCACAATAGGCTACTGTTTGTAATTGGCTATGCTCATGAGCAGAAAATAAATAGAATTTTGATTGATAGAGGCTCTGCAGTCAATATCTTGCCATTGCGTGTGCTAAAGGATTTAGGAATCTCCACAGACGAATTGACAAATAGTCACCTGATGATTCAAGGGTTCAATCAAGAGGGGCAAAAGGCTCTTGGAATAATAAGGATAAAGGTATTGATGGACGACATGTTGTCAACGGCATTGTTTCATGTCATAGATGCCAAGACGTTATAAATATGCTTCTAGGCCAACCTTGGCTACATGAAAATGGTGTGATTCCCTCTACGTGGCACCAATGTTTCACGTATTTTTGAGGAGGTGTGGTAAAGAAAGTACTTGGAGATAGCAAACCTTTCACTGAAGTTCAATCACACTTAGCATATGCTAAATACTACATCAAAAGTCTGAAAATTGCTAAGGCCAGAGACTAGGAGGGATCTAAGCAGCAAGATGACCTTGATGGAGGAAACAAGGTTAAAAACTTGACTCTAACATGTCGTAGTGAAGATCATGTAAAGGGTGAGTTGCCTCTAGTAAGGTTTGAATCATTGAAGGAATTAACATTTCCTCTAACCAAGCTTGATCTAAATAAGCCATCCATACAGCCGCTGAAAGGATTTGTGTGCCCAATTCAAGGAGTCGAAAAGAAACATGGAGAATCTCTACAACTTGAAAATGAGAGCTACTTTGAACTAAAAGCCTATACACTTCTTGTCAAAGCTGGATATAATATATAAGAACATTCCATCTTGGGAAGACTTCCCCCTGAGGCTTCTGGCAAGCAAACGTATGGGCTTAATACTGCCTAAAGAATGTTGAAAGAAAAAGGTCATGGTGTCCAAAGCTCTTGAATAGGACTTGAATTTGTTCCTCAAAATCCCATTCGCATTGCGATTAGGAGAGCCAGCAGTAGTCATATAGTTGGAGAGGAATTTTCCTCAACGTATGATGTATTTGATTAAAATGGGAAAAAAGTCCCACGAATCTCAATTTTCAATAGACTTGGAAAATGACAGCACAAAAGAACCTACGATCGGAGACCAAAAATACAAAAGTTCTTAAAGTAGGTTACTGAGCCGAAAAAGCTTAGGAGTTCAATTCCTTCACGTATGAAACAACGCTCTATTTTGAATATATCATGTGGTAAAAGGTTAAACTGCGAACTATTATCTTCATACAAACTGAAATTGACGAAGAAAGTGATAGAGAAAGTATGGCCTCTTCATATCATATTGTTGTTAATGATAGTCAGCACACTCATCAAAATGCTGCAGATCATCTTTCCAAGCAAATCCCAAAGCTTATCAATAGTGGTTACATAAGTGAAAAGGATAGTATCATGCAGATAATCTATATAAGAAAAAGAGATGGGCAAATAAGAGCGTGTGTAGAATACAGGAAGATTTAGCCTGTAGAAGAGGATATTATGCCAGCGTATCATATTACTTTAAGTGAAAATTTTTTGATTGAAGACAAAGATGCTGAAACTGCTCCTCCTGAGTTTGAAGAAGGTGTTAAAGCTACTGTAGATAAATTAAAGGAAATCAATTTAGATAATGCCAATGATCTGCGGCCTATCTATATTAGTGCTTTGCTAACTACTGAGGAAGAAGAAGTATATGTTAAGTTATTATGTGAATTCAAAGATGTGTTTGCATGGTCATACAAAGAGATGCCTGGGTTAGATCCAAAGGTGGCAGTCCATCAATTATCAATAAAGAAAGGAACTTGTCTAGTTAAGCAAGCCCAATGGTGATTTCGCCCTGAATTGGTTCCTTTGATTGAAGCTGAGGTAAATAAGCTCATCGAGGTTGGGTTTATTCGAGAAGTCAAGTATCCAACATGGATCTCTAGCATCATCCCAGTAAGAAAGAAAAATGGCCAAATTCGAGTTTGTGTTGACTTTAGGGACTTGAATGGTGCTTATCCTAAGGATGATTTTCCATTACCCATTGTAGAACTCATGATTGATGCTACCACAGGGCATGAGGCACTATCGTTTATAGATGGATCATTAGGGTATAACCAAATACGCATGTCTTCAAGAGATGAGGAGTTGATAGCCTTTCGTACTCTGAAAGGAATATACTGCTACAAAGTAATGCCGTTTGGACTAAAAAATATTGGTGCCACATATTAAAGGGCAATATAGAAGATACTTGATGACATACTTCATAAGAATATTGAATGTTATATTGATGACGTGGTTGTCAAGTCCAAAAGGTGAGAAGATCACATACAAGACTTGATACAAGTTTTCAAACGCTTGAGAAAATACCAACTCAAAATGAATACATTAAAGTGTGCATTTGGTGTTACATCAGGAAAGTTTCTAGGATTCATTGTTCGTCATCGAGGCATAGAAATAGAGCAAGCAAAGTTGATGCAATTTTAAAAATGCTTGAACCTCGAGATATCCATGAACTTAAAAGTTTGCAAGGAAAATTAGCTTATTTGTGGAGATTCATATCAAATTTAGCTGGTAGATGTCAACTATTTAGCCATCTCATGAAAAAGGGCATTCTTTTTGAGTGGGATAAAGCTTGCAGTAATGCTTTTAAAAGTATAAAAGTTTATTTGATGAAACCTCCTGTGTTGGTCGCACCAGTACCTGGATGTCCACTGATTCTTTATATTGCTGCTCAAGAACGTTCTGTTGGAGCTTTATTGGCACAAGAAAATGATGAATGAAATAAAAATGCCTTGTACTACTTGAGCAGAATGATGATGTTGAATGAGTTGAAATATTTGCCAATTGAGAAAATATATTTGGCTCTAAGTTTTGCAATTCAAAAGTTGAAGCATTACTTTCAAGCTCATAGTGTTCATTTTGTTTCAAAAGCAAATCCACTAAAATATGTCATGTCAAAACTTGTCCTCTCTGATAAACTCGCAAGATGGTACCTTCAGTTGCAACAATTTGAAATCATCTATGTCCCGCAGAAGGCAGTAAAAGGACAAGTTTTGGCTGACTTCTTGGCTGATCACCCCATTTCAGCTGAGTGGGAGTTATCTGATGATCTACCTGATGAAGATGTCTTGGTGGTTGAAATCACACCTCCTTGGAAGATGTACTTTGATGGAGCATCCCATAGAGAAAGAACTGGTGCTGGAGTGGTATTCATCACATCTAATGATGAAGTATTACCATATTCCTTCACTTTAACCGAAAATTATTCCAACAATATTGCTGAATATCAAGCTCTTATTCTTGGATTGGATATTGCGGTTGACATAAAAAAATTGCATCTTAAAGTCCATGGAGATTCTAAGTTGGTGATCAACCAGTTGCTTGGATCATATGAAGTCAAGGAGCCTGAATTACTTCCATACTTTAATTATGCAAAAAGGCTTATTGGACGGCTTGGGGATGTAGAAATTGAACACGTGCCAAGAAAGAAAAACAAGCAAGCTGATGCATTAGCTAAATTAGCCTCTTCACTTGATGTACTTGAGAGTGAAGTGAGAATTCCAATATGTAAAAGTTGGGTTATACCACCAATCTTTGAGGATGAGGATTGTGAAGAAGATGAAAGCCATGCTATTCAAGTATTTAAAATAGAAAAAGAAGATTGGTGCCAACAGTTCATAGACTATTTGAAGTATGAAAAGTTACAAAATGATCCACATCAAAGAGTCAACATCCGACGCCGTGCGACTCGCTTCATTTATTACAAAAGTGTACTTTACAGGCGATTATTTGATAGGGGTCTTCTTGCGTTGTTTAAGTGATGATGAAGCTATTCAAGCCATAAAAGAAGCTCATTTCGGAGTTTGCAGCGCCCACCAATAAGGTCCAAAATTACATTTTTGGATAAAAACAATGGGCTACTACTGGCAAATAATGGCAAAATATTGCATGCATTATGCTAAAAGATGTCAAGCTTGCTAATTTCATGCAAATTTCATTCACCAACCACTCGAGCTATTACATTCGACTATTACTTCATGGCCCTTTGATGCTTGGGATTTAGATGTGGTTCCATAACAAAGTTATCTACTGGGCACTTGTATATTTTGGCTACAACAGACTATTTCTCTAAATGGGTCGAAGCAGTACCCCTCAAAGAAGTAAAGAAGGAAAATGTTTCTGACTTTATTTGTATCAATATTATATATCGCTATGGGATTCCTCGATATATAATTATCACAATGGAAAGCCCTTTAGTAATAGTCTAATAGATAAACTTTGTCAAAAGTTCAATTTCAAACAAAGGAAGTCTTCCATGTATTATGCTACGGCTAATGATCTTGTTGAGGCATTCAATAAGATTCTGTGTAATTTGCTGAAGAAAGTAGTTTCAAAGTTAAAAAGAGATTGGCATGAAAGAATTGGAGAAGCTTTATGGGCATATCAAACCACTCATAGAACATCTACACAAGCAACTCCATATTCATTAGTTTATGGAGTTAAAGTAGTTTTACCTTTTGAGCAACAAATTCCTTCATTGAGGATAGCCATATAGGAGGGATTGACTGAGGAAGAAAATGTACACCTACGTCTTGAAGAATTGGAGGCCCTTGATGAGAAAAGATTGGAAGCACAGCAAAGACTTGAGTGTTATCAAGCTCGGCTCTCCAGGGTATTTAATAAGAAAGTATGATCATGATCTTTTCAAGTTGGGGATTTGGTGCTAGCTGTGAGAAGACCCATAATCACAACTCATCGGACTGGGAATAAGTTTACATCAAAATGGGATGATCTTTATGTTATCAAAGAAGTTTATACAAATGGTGCATATAAGTTGGTTGTTGAAGATGAATTAAGAATTGACCTTATAAATGGGAAGTTCTTGAAGCGCTACTATGCATAAAGTTGGAAAATAGCTCCTTGGCGCACGAGCCTAAACTGCATGTTGTTCCTTGACGTATGAGCTTAAAATGCCTGTTACTCTTGACCCGCATGAGTATAAACTGTGATCGGTATCCACTAAAAGTAGTGCATGTGGATAAACTGCTAACTTACCCCACTAAAGACATTTTACGTGGTTAAAATATGAAATTCCCCCACCTAGTTCAAGGTGGTTAAGCAATGGATACTCCTGGCCCACATGAGTATAAACTATGAACGGCACCCCCCCTCCAAAATGTTGCTTTCTTTGAACTATGTTATGACTTGATCCCTTTATTGGGTACATAGACAACTTAGATATTCTCTAAGTTTAGTCATGAGTTTATTTTAAATTATATTTTCCCTTATTCAAAAAACAAAGTTGTTTAGTTGTTTTTTATTGAGTTAGAGTTTTTTTAAGTTAAAAATAAAAAATAAAAAAATAGTTTAGCTGTTTTTTTTAGTTGGAGTTAATTAGTTTGTTGAGTTTAAAAAAAAAAGTCGTTTAGTTGTTTTTATTAAGTTATAATTAAAATAATAATAATAATAGTTTAGTTGTTTTTATTAGTTTGAGTTAATTAGTTTGTTGCATTAAAAAAAAAAGAGTTGTTTAGTTGTTTTTATTGGGTTAGAGTTTTTTTTTTAAGTTAAAAAAAATTAGTTGTTGAGTTTGAGTTTTTTTTAAATATATATAGTTTAGTTGTTTGACTTAATTAATTTGAGCTTGCGCCCCCCCCCCTCCCCCCAAAAAAAAAGGAAAGGTAGCAATTTTTGTTTGGTTAAAAAAGGAGAGAAATTAAAAGATTGCAAGATAGAAAAAAAAGATATCTTTTATGGAATCTCGAAAAAAAAACAAATGTAGCATAGTTTATTAAAAAAAAAAAAACAAAGAGTAAAAAGTTCTAAATAAATTTCAAGTAAAAGGTCTCAAGTTTTTCAATTCTTCCTTAACAGCCTCCAAGTGTTTTATCGAAGTTCACAAATTCTCAACCACTTTATTACTTAATGGAGGAGCATTCTTGATAACAGTAATTTCCTCTTCAATCTCACGAATTTTAGTTTGAGCACTTTGAAGAAGTTCTTGTTGGCGTTTCAATGATGAAGTCAAATTCTTTTTGCGTTCCTTCAATTTTTCAAGCTCCTTCCCAACATATTCCAACTCTTCTTGGGTGGATTGAATCTGGTTCATTTCTTTGCTGTTTCTAGTTTGAGCATTATGGTGACGACTTTTGGCCTCATCTAGTTGTTGTGCAAGAGTTTCATTTGATGATTTCTCAAAAATGCTGACTTTGCCTCATCATAAGAAGTAGCCTTGTCGAAAAGTACTTGCAATAATCCTTCCACATTGGAGATGTCAAATTTGTTAAAGCCCCTTATTGATTTAAGCACAAATTGAACACTATCCTTAATAGATGAGATTGAATCCAGTGAAGTATTTGCTATTCTCTTGCGAAGGCCATCCCACAACATTTGAAGATACTCTTTTTGATGATTAAGTACAAATTTTTCACCTTCAAACATTGAAACTGGAGCACAAGGAGATAGTTGTTTAGCTTTTATGTTATGGAGTGCCTCATTTTGTACGGTTGTGTCAATTAGAGTGTTCATGGCCAATAAGTTAAGTCCTATGATTGATCCTCAGTTGCCTTGGGATGTCTCATCTTCATCAACATTAAGAATTTTATTTTTCATCTGACATATTGCATGATTTGAGTGAGCAAACGACTAAAATGAGGCTTATTTAAAGAAAAAAAAAGAGGGGGATGGAGAAAATAAAATAACCTCTTTGGCAAAGTTCTATATTGGCAAAGAATCACTTGGCTTTGGAGATTTGGGACCCTTTTTAAGCCTTTTCCAATAACGATCTGCATTACTATTGCTGTTTGTTTCTAAAGAATAAGGATTCTTTCTCTTTTCTTTTGGAGGCTCAATGTTTTCTAGGTTGGAAGAATTTTGAATAGTTTGAGTAGGTGGTCTATCCCCTTTATCAAGATCCTTGTCCTTAAGGAAAATTTTGATTGACTTCAAATTGATCAATTGTGCAATATCTTCATCAAAGTAATCTCCATGAATTTTAGTCCACCACTTCTTGTAAGCATCTGAAGATAATTTTTTCGCATTTGGAGGCATACAAGGAAACCATGTTGTAGATATAGAATTATGCAAAGTGCATAAGCGCCAATAACGAAGTCTTTCAATCAAATCGGCTATGCGAATATCATGAGCAAGAATTCCAGGAACTCTTGATAATATCCAAATTGGTGACTAAAGCGATGAGGACTATAAGGTTCAATAATAAAGTAGTCGCCTTGCCGCAAAGGAAGATAATTTGAGCAAATACCAATGAAGTATTTTTGCTCCAATTCTCTAGCCTTGCCATCATCAATATATGGAAGTCCTTTGTCTTTCGTAATCATAGTGCAAGTCCAGGAAATAAAATCCCCTTTGTGAATTCTCCTACGAGCTTCCTTTGGATCATAATATTTTGCACCACCTTTGCCAGAATAAATCACCATTTTTGGGCCACATATTCTTTGCCAAACTTGATAATGTGTTTTGAAGTAGTGCGCCAACCAAGCATAAACAAAGTGGATGGGAAAAGAAGAATGGACATGACTCGGCCTCGGGAAACTTGAAATTTTATTCAAACCATTGCAAATGCTGGCTAAAACTGGAATAGCAAAACTAACCTTCGTATTGGTAGCTATGATGCATGCTATCTTGAAAGTGATGGGATATATTGAATTGACATCATTGGTAGGAAGAACAAATGAGCAAAGCCAACAAGCTAAAAATGCCGCCAAATAGGTTTCTTCTCTCAAGTTCCTAGGAATTCCAAGTTTTGAAAATAATGCCTCCTCTGGGGTAGACCATTCTCCATGAACGCTAAAATCACCAAGAGGATTATGAGTTGATTTGGGCCGGACAGTCTTTTTCTCCTTGCGTGGTGGTGGTTGATGGTATTTATGACTTTCCAAGACCAATACTTCACTCATTTCTCTATAGAAACTTGAGAAAGTTGACCTCCATGGGCACCCTTTTGAAGTAGATAATAAGTTTAAAATAAGTATTTGCAAGAATTGGGAATAAATTTATTTCTTGTTTCGTCAACTTCAGTAAGCTCCTTAGCACAAGGAATCACTTCATCATAAAAAATTCCGATCATAAGGAGGCCTGCAAGGTTGTGCAAATTCCACAGTGATATGAATAATTCTCCAAAGGAAGCAAAAAGAGTATTTGTAAGTGGACACCATGCCTCGCAAAATGCTTTGATAATCTCAGGATTTCGATCATATGTGAATAATGAAGCATACACTGGATCATATACTTTTGCGGTAATTAACTTATGCTTGCATAAGCTGAGGACATCTTTCGTCCACTCCTAGTATCCTTGATATAATAGAATTCACCATTAAATTGAAGGGTTTCTCCCTATCTAGCTTTTCCCTCAATAATGTTGCAACCCAATGTTGGCAAAGGAATCAATTCATTTAATTGTTGACGATGAATTAATTTGTTTGGAGGACAATGATGAGTTGCCCTTAAAGCCCACACCTTGGAAGTTTTGATCTCCCGGGACTACTCCTCAATATGAAGTGAATTGGTCAGTTGGGGCCACTTTGTTGCGTATCTACCAATAAGTGGATTATAAGTAGTCAAAAGTGTGCCTTTCTCCATAGGTTGATTCTCTTCATCAGGGATGATTAAGTATTGTACTCTAGCACCAGTTGAAACATCTTTAAAGTAAATCATGATGCAATTTGCAAGGATACGAGAAAAGTTAACCCAATTGTTGAGAAAGAAAAGAAAAGAAAAGGACGTGATTGATGTGAAGAATCATCATGTTTAATGTTCATGTGAATTAATGGAGAATCAAGTTGATAGCAATGCTAAAATAATGGTATAT
>JACGDI010005331.1:33783-54116 GCA_014898725.1 Jacaranda copaia | reverse complement strand
TTTTTTTTTTTTTGTCCACATTTATTTGGAAGTGTAGAATAATACCTTTCTACTCTTAAAACAAAATGCAAAGTTTTGTAATAAGCACTTGTACTTGTGGCAAATCTCATTTGATGAAAAATGACCCCCTTAAGCTTAAAGCTGCACCCATCACTGGTGCGCAAAAGTTTGTTTTTGATAAGTGTAATTGTCTTCTGGTTATGCATTCTTCTTTGAATCTTTCACCTAAGGCCATCTAGATCAGAGGAGAAAATAATCCTTAAAAAAGGTACACAAAGATTAAAAATTTCAAATTATGTTATGTTACAGTAATATTCATAATATACCAACACGACATAATCTGAATTTAGTCCTCGGACTTAAATATCTTGCATGAATATTAGTAGGTATACACATAAAGATTCTACGGAGTTGAATAGAAACTCAGAAGCAGAACCATCTCCATCCCCAGAAAAAAGGGTTGTTTGGCCGTTGCTCCATCCATCGACGCCTCACATTCTCCAAGAACTCCTCAAGATCTCTCATTGCTACACGGGCGCACATATAAAATTCAATCCGTGCGGGAGTGTTTTACAACAGAGTTTAGATGCTCAGGATAATAGTTCAACAATATATCTCCATTTGGTTCTACGAGCTTCATGTCAAATGCAGGGTACAACGGGGCGCCCAAGAACCTGAACATGATGCACACTGCAGCATTCATTCATGATATAGAGTTAGATAGACTTAGATCCTAGGTTTCTATACAGCAGCTGCTATATATATTTCCTATAATGCATCAGAAGGAATTGTATTAGGAAAATTGCCTGTGACATGCTGCAAGGTACTGGAGAACTTACCGTATGTAGAATAGGCCGTCTGATTCCTGTCTTTGAACTCTGCCCAACAGCTCAATCTGCAAATATCCATCAATGGAAAGTACGGCTTCCGGTGGCTTGAATGGCTGCAACCAATTTTCCTGTACAGGGAATGCAGTAATATTAGAGCACCAAGTTTCTTTCTGTCAATGAAGAATGGGGATGAAAAAGATAATGATAAAGATTCCCGGGTTTGGTCCTAGCTGAATAGTTCCGACGACATCAACTCATGATACACAAAAATCAGGTCTTGCCTAAAAGGCACTGCTCTCCGATAAAAACTTCCTTCTAGATCCTCTCTGGTGTAGGCGGCACTAATAAAAGAATAAGGGAAATCGTTTTGCCGTTATGGACAAAAAGAAGGTGGACGGAATGAAGGACAAGAATCAACAACCGATACTATCATAGAACCGTGATAGAACCGCACAATGTCTTGCTTTCTAGTCTATCTTTGAGCCTCACGTCGGGGAATAACAAAAAATTCCCCTTCCCCTTTAGCCTATTCGGTTCACTCCTCTCCGTATATTCTTATTTCATATCTGATAACGTTTGCCGAGCTGATCAAGCTCCCTTCATCTGCGGTTAGCTAGAACACAAAAAAGACTCATTATAGGTTCTTTCAACCTATTTGTTATTTTGGCAGGTGTTCTCTATTTCGCTAGGAAATTAGTCTTGGGTACGGTATTAAATTAATATACCGCTTGTCACCATCTGAACTAATAAAAAGAAAGAATGCACTCTTGCTGCAAGAATTGCTACCTAAATAGGTTCAAATCCTTTAAACAACTTCTTTCCATCTAATTTTAGGCCACTCTCTTCCTCTAGGAAGAAGGGAAAAATACACACACACAAGGGAGTAATTGTACAAAAAAATTAAAATTTTTAGTAAATAGATAGCCAGCATCATTGGAAACGCTGGTGAAGTGTGGGTCCATACAAACATGTCGTCAGCAGGATTTTGCAATGGCAAATGTTCGAATCTCTGTCAGGGATTTAGGATGACCAACTTGAATTCTTACAGATTTTGCAGAGTATATGGTTTGCCCGGATCAAAAAAGTTTGAATATATAGGCAAAATGTGATTATATTAGTATCATTATTGAAAACAACCATATATGCATGAAATCTAGAACCAGAAACATGAATATCAAAAGAAGAGAGATTACCTTCAAATGGATGAATATCAATTTCAGTGATAATAAATGTCTCGGCTTCAAGCTTATATATTAGCGTCTCAGGCATGTCAGGATTACTCTGTCCTATACTTGACAAACGTGAAGCTCTCCTAATAAAACTGTACCTCCGACTCAGAGTCTTATCAATATGGATAATTATCAGTGCTAGATGCACTAATTGCATCCGTTATGCAATCCTCAGGACAAACTTTCGACTTTGTTAGAGCCTGAAGTAGAGAAGCATAAACCACATGGTTATTCTCAAGAATCTTCTGTTCCGAAAATGTACTTAGGTCTTCATCTGTTTGTGCTATTCCAACAATGTTGGAGAGTTGTGGACATGTTTTCAAGCATAACCTTTTCACAAGTTCTTTCTCGATCACTGAAAAAATGAAAACTGAAATATAATCATAAGCCTAGAGATATACTCTTTCCTTCTAGTGCTGCTTCTTTTCTTACAATTAGGAACTACAAAAAATAGCTATATCTCATCTGCAAATATTAGGCCGAATTATGGGGAATCAAGGAAATGATACTGAGGTAGAAAGAATCAATTATCTCTAAAGATGTGTCATTTTCAAACAATAATTGATACGCTCTTGTCAGCTATTTTAAACCACAATGGCACCATATGATATAACTCATGTATAAATGAAACATAATTCCATGTGTTGCAGTATGAAGATAGCAAGAAATAAGAAAAGATCAAGTAAACGCGTTAAGTGAATCATTGCAACAGAGATATGACATCAACTCGCATCTCCTCACCAAAATGGCGCCAGAAGCATGAGATAGAACTAACACAAACTAGATCAGCCGGATCATCTAAAAAACTCATAATATACTCGGATGTGTCCGTGTGGAGGTGCTCCAAGAAATCAATTCGACTCTCCACTGTTTGGCTATCCATTCTGTTAGACACATAAATCAACCTTTGATAATTTATCTGGAATATTGGAAAAAACGACACACATGGATATGCAATTGGTAACAAAAATATAAAGACATACAAAGAAAGTGTCAAGGAAAGGAAATCATATCAATGGTTGTGTTGAATTTTACTAGTACAATTATAATGTTATGTTTTCCAGGGAGAAGAAAAAGTTATTATTACTTTCATAAAAAATGTAAAGAGATGGTGGCTAAATGAGGAACACTTTTCTATCTCTGGTAATTTTAGAAATTTTTTTTAGTTTTTTAATTTCTTTTATCACTCGTAGACTTTCAAAGATTCAATGTTTTTCAAAACATATAAAATGCGCCACCAAATGAGCACTCAAATATGTCATTGATTTTGTGTTTGACACACCATCAGATGTATGTGAATCTTTTTTATTTTATTAAATTTATGGACATATAAGATATGTGTCAAAGTGTGTAACACAAGTGATTTTTTGGAACATCAATACATTATACGTCAAGTTTTTGTATGCTACTTTGGATCGATGAGGGCCATCTCCAAGTACAGAAAAACAGTTCAAATCCTTGAAATAACTTCCCTCCATCTAATTTTAGATCTCCCTTTTCCTTTTGGAAGAAGGAAAGAAAGAAAAAATTGAGACATAAATATGACAAAAAATTAATTTTAGTAAATAAATCACCTGCATCATCGGAAACTCTGGTGAAGTGTAAGTCCATACAAACATGTCGCTGGCAGGATTTTGCAATGGTGAATTTTCACGGTACTTTTCAATCTCTGTCTGGGACTTAGGATGACCGACTCGAATTCTTACTGATTTTGCAGAATATATAGGTTTGCCTGGCTGGGAACATGTAATTATATTATTTTTAAAAACAACCATATCTTCATGAAATCTAAAGACAAAAACAGAAAATCAGAAGAAGAGAGAGGCGAACAGAATAACAAAAGTAGGGAACTTACCTTCAAATGGTTGGATATCAACTTCAGTAATTAGCCAGGTCCTGGCTTTCAGTTTATATATTAATGTCTCCGGCATGTCAGGATTACTCTGTCCTTTACTCTGACCAGTACAAACCTCTCCTCAAATATTTGTACACCAGATTTAGAGTCTTAACAATGCTCTCGTTTGGATAATTATTGGTGCTAGATGTGCTAATTGGATCGATTATGCATTCCTCAGGAAAAATGTTTGATCCTGTTAGAGCCTGAAGTAGAGAAGCAAAAACCTTATGGTTCTTCTTAAGAATCTTTTGTTCCACAACATTGATTGAGTTGATCATGAATAAATTAGGGTCTTCACTTGTTTCGGCTAATCCAACAATATTGGAGAGTTGTGGACATTTTTTCAAGCAGAAGTTCTTCATAAGTGCATTTGTGATCACTGATAAAAAGAAATGTAATCATAAGCCTAGAAAAAGAGCTAAATCTCATCCACAAATATCATGGAAATGATACTGAAGTAGAAAAACTTTAGCATCCTCAAACTATTTCTTACTATCTTCTGGCAATATAAAGATCAGTTTAGATCTCTATTCCATTTTCTGTTTCGTTTCATAATTTTTATTATAGATATATGACATATGTATTAAATATTTTCTTATAAAAATAATTAAGAAAAATGTAGACATGTTAAGTGAATTATTATAGCAGAAATATGGCATCAACTTGCATCACTCACCAAATTGGCGGCAAAGGCATGAGACAGAACTTGCACAAACAAGATCATCCGGATCATCTAAGCAACTCATAATATACATGGAAATATCTGTGTCAAGGTGCTGCAAGAAATCAATTTGAGTTTCTACTTTTTGGCTATCCATTCTATTAGATTTACAAAAAACTCAATGTTTAGCAATTTATTTGAAATATTGGCACAACTACATACATTGTAAAGAAAAAAAGATTTAAACAAGTGATTGTATTGAAGTTTACTAGTATGAATTTACTACTGAAGGAAACGTTTTACTTTCATTAAAAAAAAAAGTAAAGAGAGGGTGGTTTATAAAATAACACTCTTTTTTTAAATAATTTTAGAAAATTTAAATTTTTTAGTTAATTCTTTTATCACTCATATATATTCTAATATATTAGACACTCTGTTGATTGTACATTTGACGGACCCTCAATTGTGTGTCCAATACACCATTGAATGTATAAAAAATTTTCCATTACTTTTGTTCAATTTTTGCAAAGAAATTTTTTTTGTTGGTTTCCAAACTATATTATGAGACCCGAACCTGCAACTGAATTATATATCAAATACGTATTAAGGTGAGTAACACATAATATCTTTTAGAATGTCAATACATTACATGACGAGTTCTCATAAATGTAAATCACATGCCAATATTGCTTGCTTAGATTTACAAACTTTTTAACAAAAAATAACCTACACAAATTAATTTGTCTGCTATAAAAAAGTAAAAAAATTCTGAAAGAAATTGAGCAAAACCTTCCACTTTGACTCCTTAAAAGAGAAGCTAAATCAAATCACAAACTGATCTGTATTTAAGGAATAAATGAAAGCAAAAAACATAGACCCTTTTAACAGAAGAACATTCATAAACAAATAAAATAAAAGAAAACCAACAAATCCAACGAATGGAACAATAGATTCAAGAATTCTTACATAGAAATTAATCCCATCAAAATTCTGTAATAATCTATTCCTATATCTAAGGCCCCCTCCAAATTAACACACCCCACAGGCAGAAATTGACATATAAAACAAGAAAACAGAAAGAGGCAAAGATTATACCTTCATACCTATTGGTGTAGTGGTGTGGACTGTCGAAATAAAAGTGAAGCGAGTAGATTAGGACGACGTTATTTATGCTTCCATTTGTAAGGCTTGTCCATAGGATTTTCATTTCCTAGAAAAGGAGCATATTCATAAAGAGTAAAGACGTGGGAAACCTACTATTTTTGCAAGGCATGGGTAGGAATTTAAAATTTGTGGAAATTATTATTATTAGGTAAAATAAATTTTCTTTGTTACTTTTTATTTTCTACCAATAGTGTAATCTCATGCTATATGTGTCACGCAGACATGGACATAGTTATACGGAGATAAAACATGGATACAACAGTACAAATTTAGGACACGACATAACTGTGACGCTATTATTCAATATATTTATTATTACATATGTATCAATAACAATTTTTGCAAAAAATATATATGGGTGATAGTGCAAAGATAAAGAAGTTTAATTATATGAATGAATGTCTTGAAATATTACTAGTATAATTAGTATACTAGGTATTCCTGAGAGGAAAAATGTTATGTTCATTGGAAAAAGTAAAGAGATTTAAATGAGTCGATACACTTTTTTTAAATAATGTTGGAAATTTTTTATTTCTTAATTAATTCTTTTGTCACATACATCCTTCCTAACATATTTGAAAAAAGACTTCATTCAATATGTTTGACACATTGTCAATTGTCCATTCTACATGCTATCTATTGTTTGTCTGGCACGCTAGCTGTGGAATGTATTGGAATTTTCTTTTTTTCTTTTTTATTATATTTTTGTGGAATTTATGGATACATTAGAAATGCGTTGAGTGCAGGGACAAAGCCAGAAATCTTTATTGTAGGGAGCAAAATTAAATTATCAAAAATATAATATATTGTAAATTTAAAATGATAAAGAAGAACAATGACAAAGTGTATATCTTTAATAAAAGAAAGGGCCATTTTACAGTTTGAGGGATGGAAAAATTATAATAATTTAAGATTTTCAATAAAAAAAATCAAATTTCAGAATTTTGAAGGTGGGTGGCTGCCCCTCTCATTCCCTTGGCTCCGTCTATGAGCGAGTGTGTGATATGCATAATTTTCCTGAGTATCATTGTATTAAAGGTCGAGTTTGTGTTTATATATGTAAATGTACTAAATCACATATAACGAGTCACGACAGATTGCATAAAATTACAAACCTTTTAAGCAAAAATAAACCATATAAATTTGTGTGCTTCAGTGTAAGAAGAAACCAAAAAACACAATATATGAAGCTAGCATGAAAACAGTAAAAAAATTCTGAAAGAAATCCAACAAAACCTTCCTCTTTCCCTCCTTAAAGTGAAGCTACATATAAATTAAGAAAACCACCAAATTCCACGAATTGAAGAGCAGATTCAAGAATTCTTACATAGAAATCCCATCAAAATTCTGTAATAATTAATTTCTATACCCAAGTCGGCCTTCAACACCCACGCAGAAATCGATCCATAAAAAAAAAAAATTGTAAAGAAAAAAGGAAAGAGGCAAAGATTATATATATACCTTTGAAGTTTGAACCCAGAAGCCTAGGTATAAGTGTAGGAGGAGAGAGAAGGGGATGAATGAGATGGGACTGGAGTGTTGGTGGGATTACTGTCTAGATTAAGACAAAGTTATATACTTCTCTTTGTAAGGTTTGTCCCTACCAGGCATAGGATTTTCATTTAGCATAGGACGACTAGAAAAGAGCACACCTGAGAAGGACCTATTATTTTTGCAAGGACATGGATATCGAAACTTAATTATTTTTGTAAATTATAATTAGAATAAAATAAATATTTCTTTGTTATTTTTTATACTCTTTGGTCGTGCTAGTATTATAAGTTTCACTCTACGAAATTTTAGATAAAAATTGAAAATGTTATATTTTAGCATATTTTTATATATTTTCTTTTAAATATAGTATTTAACAGTTAGTAATGTCGTAGAATTTATTACAATTTGTTCGACTATGAATTGAACTATTTCAATAAATTTGCGCAAGATATATCTAGCATTGGATGTTCATACAATAATGTCCACAATCCCTTTACATGCTCCATGGAAAGAAAAATGGAGTCAGAAAAGCTCTTGTCGTGCATTTACGCATAACTATCGTTCCATGAATCTGTAACGCTCTTTTTGATTCCTTGTTCTATTTAGCATTTTGGTTTCATACCACGAAAATGCAGTGGTACCTTCCCAATTTTTTTAGGGATCAACAACCTGCCAGTTCAACACATAGTGACAACATCTTATGGTAAAAATCCTTTAATTAATGAACGGTCAGTATAGTAAAAGAAAGCACTCTACGTAAATCTTTTTAAATGAACAAATAGATCATTTGTCCTTGAGGATCCGAGATTAATTAAAGAGAACAATGTTAGAAAGAAAAGCATTTCAGAAAACAATATTTTTATTTTGAAACATCCTTGAACAAAATAGAAGCTTGACTATATTGACATTATCCTAATCATCTTCAAAACTTGAAATTTTTATTAAGAATATTTTAATTACTTTATGATTTTGCATATTCGGATATGTCCTCCTTGAACTAGATCATAGGAAAAGATAATTCTTCAAAGATTTTATATTAACCAAGTACAAAAAAGTTAAACATTTTGAGTTACGTTATGTGAATTAGTAGTGACATCCACAATATACTGACACAACATAATCTGAATCTTACGGCATTTTCATGCCTGATCGATATAAAGATATTCTCAAAAAACATCAGCGGCAGACAAATAAAGACTCAATAAAGCTTTACAAAGTTCCTAGGGTGCTGGCATTTTCAGATAATTACTATACACAGTTCAAAAGAAAAAACTTAGCAGCAGATTAATTACAGAATAAAATGTGACTCTTCCATCGTTTTAACCCCCAAAAAAGGAGTTGCTCGACCCTTGATGGCACCTCAGATTCTCCAATATCTCCTCAGCATGTTTACTTAGGCGGACCATATCTGACTCTGAGAGATCATCACCACCTTGCACGACTGAGCGTAGATGCTCAAGGTTATATTTCAGCAATATTTTTCCATTTGGTTCTAACATCTTTATGTCAAATGCTGGAAACATCGGCCGCCCCAGAACACAAACATGATGCAGACTGCAGCATTCATGATTTTAGAGTTAGATAGACACATAAATAAAGCTCATATATAATTGAGACAAATGAGGACACTAATAGATAATCTGTACGATGGCAGCTAGAGATTGGTATATATTAGAGTGTTCTTACCAAAACTTATACATAGAATAACTACCATTTACAACGCACTATTGCTGCTATGTAGTACTGCTACTACAACTTTACAGTAACTTTTTTATTTTTAGTTTATTGAAAAATTCAGAAGTTTACATTGAAATTATTAAAAAGGTTGTAGTATTATATTTTATTATATATTGCTAGTCGTTGTGGCGTGCCGTTCCTACATGCGTAAATTTATATTAGGATAGTATAAATGATAAATTACTCAAAGTGAACTTATCACTTTAAAAAACATAAGACTGTGCATAAGACCAAATAAAAAAAAAAAAATAAATTGACCTAATGATTTTCTTATTCGAATTCTATGTTGTTGATATCTTTTTACCTCACTCAGGGGGAAAATTCTAATTTTGGTCATCAAACATAACTACTTATTTGCTTTTAGTTTCTAAACAATCTCGAGTTACATTTTTGTTTTCAAACTGATAATTTTTTAATAATTTTCGTTCTTGTCGTTACTTTAGGTGTCAAAACTAACGGAACTTGGTCACGTGCTATGCACATGATTGGGAAAATTATAATGTTGGTCTTGACATAGTCACTTATTTAATTTTCATCCTTAAATAATTTTGAGTTATATTTTTGGTCTTCAAACAGCCATTTTTTTAACAAATTTCATCCGTGCCATTACTTGTGTTGTTAAAGCTGACATAAAGAGATTATGTGACACGCATATGATCACTCTTGCATGAAAAAAACTTTAGATTAGTGGGTAACTTCATTTATTTCCTAATTTCAAACAAATTAACCCTCCATTTCTGCCCAGGCTTGAAATTTTGATATTTGATCCTCCAGTTCTACTAGAAAGACAAGTCTTCAACACACATAGTCTCTCTCTTATCCATCTTTATTGTCTGCTAGTATTAAAGTCATTTCTATACCTATTTGCAAGAGTAGGTTTTTGGCTCATTATTAGCTCATAGCCTTCTCTCTGTCACTTTCTTTTTTAATTATCTTTGAATTAATCATTTTCTATAATAACTTACAAGTTCGTCTCAATATTTTAGGTTTTTTAGTCTCCAAACAGATATTGGCATGTTATAAGAAGGTATCGGAAGATGGCAAAGATATAAACAAGTGAAGTTGAAAGAACCCTGAGAAATCTGTTGTTTTCCTTACAAGAGTGATCATGTACGTGTCACATAGCCACTTTCTGTTAGCTTTGACGATACAAGTAATGGCAAGGATGAAATTCATTAAAAAAATGGCAGTTTGAGGACTAAAAATGTAATTCAAAATTATTTAGGGACAGAAAGTAAATGAGTATTATGTTCAAGGACCAAAATTATAATTTTCTCGATCATGTGCATAGCACATGACCAAGTTCTGTTAGTTTTGACGCTTGAAGTAACGGCAAGGACGAAAATTGTTAAAAATTGTCAATTGGGGGACAAAAGTGTAACTCGAGATTGTGTAGAGATTAAAAGTGAATAAGTGGTTATATTTGAGGACTAAAATTATAATTTTTCCTCACTCAAACAACTGAAATTGAGACAAATAACAATTATAAAGAATTAATGACATGGTTTTTTAAGATTAATTGTAGGAGGAATATATAATTGGTGTATGAAGTATGGTTGGAGAATAGAAAACAATGGGAAAGAAAATACAGATAGATGGTTTTTTAACTAAGAAGTAAAATTTCATTTGTGATCTTAATTTTTTTCCTAACCAGTTAAATATTTAAGGATAAAATAGGGATATTATAATTTGGTGCAGTGGTGGAAAAATTGCTATTTTGTAAGTTTAAGAGAATTTTTCTTTATATAGCATAGACAAAAATCTAGCAGGTGCAAAGAATGTGCAAAAATCGTTAATTTTTTAAAAAGCAGCAGAAATATCGCCAGTTGGTGGCACAGGCCTGGGAGACTGGATCTATAATGTGTAACAGATCATGAAATGTGTGAAAAAGTACATCGAACTCACTGTATATAGAATAGTCCATCTGATTCTTGCTTTTGAACCCTGCCCAAAAGCTCAATTTGCAAATATCCATCAAATAGATAGAACAGGTTCTGGTACTTGGATTGGCTGCAACCAACTTTCCTACTCAAGGAAATGCAGTACCTGAGCATCAAGCATCTTTCTGTGTCGACGAAGAATGAATAATAACATCCACCACATGAAAGATACATACGTCTAAAGATGATAAAGATGAAGAAACTGGACAATACCAAAGCCTTCAAACAACTTCCTTTCATCTAATCTCAACCCTACGTTTGGGCCTGGGATTTTAATGTGGAAAATGCGAAGGAAAATTTTTTTTGCGCTTTAAATGATGTAAATATTATGTGCCTTAATATTTGCACCTCTGTATTTTTCTTCTCTTTTCCCTCACTTTTTTCCTTCATCCAAACATAGCATAAATCTCCCTCTTCCTCTGGAAAGAGGAAAAAATACATAAGCAAAAGTGTGGAAAATTGTAGTGAAATTTTGTTCTACAGTAGATAGATCACCTACATCATTGGAAACTCTGGTGAAGTATAAGTCCACTCAAACATGCCGTGGGAGAGATTTTTCAGTGGCAAATATTTGAGGTCCTTTTTAAACTCTCTTGCGGATTTAGGATGCCCAACTCAAATTCTTACAGATTTTATATGTTGCCTGGCTCAAAAAATGATGAATAGGCAAAAATGTGATTATATTAATATTAGTAACAACCATATGTGCCTAAAATCTAAAGTTTGAAAGAGATGGTAAAAATAGAGAATTCACCTTCAAATGTTTGGATATCAACTTCAGTAATAAGCCAGGTCTTGGCTTTAAGTTAATATATTAATGTCTCTGGCATGTCAGGATTACTGTGTCCTTTACTCGACCAATGTAAACCTCTCCTAACATCTCCCTGCCGCAGATTTAGGGTATCTACAGTACTCTCGTTTGGATATCGATTGGTTCTAGATGCTCCAAATGTGTTCCTTATGCAATCTTTAGGAGAGACTCTTGATTTTGTCAAAGCATGAGAAGCAAAAACCTCATGGTTCTTCTTAAGAACTTTCTGTTTGATGGCACTGATTGAGTTGATCTCAGATAAATTTAGGTCTTCACTTGTTACAATAACATTGGAGAGTTGTGGACATGCTTTCAAGCATAACTTTTGGACAACTCTATTTGTGATCGCCGAAGAAAAAATCACATAAGGAGATTTAGTCATAAGCCTAGGCATATAACATAATTCCATGCCTACAGCAATCTAAAGATAGCAAGAAATAAGAAAAGATGTAAAACGACGTTAAGTGAAACATTATAAGATAAATATGGTATCAATTTGCATCACTCACCGAATTGATGCCAAAAGCGTGACACAGAACCTAAACGAACTAAATCAGCCGAATCATCTAGGCGACTCGTAATATACATGGACAAATCCATGTCAAGAAGCTGCAGGAAATCAACTTGAGTCCTGACTCTTTGGCGGTCTATTCTGTTAGACAAACAAATAAACTTTTAGCGAGTTATTGAAATATTGGCAAAAACTATATATCTACTACTAATAGTCTAATCTCATGGTATGATTTGCGGATATGGATACGATGATAAAGATACAATAAGATATGGAAGTGACAACATGACATTTTGCAAAATATTAAGACACAATCCAACACTAATTGTTTGATATATAAATATTTTTTATGTTATATAAGTACTATTACACACATATACATATACACGTAAGGAAATGCAGTTTCGAGCTAATAAATTGAAAACGATATGTAGGTGAGATTGTAAAGTAAAAGAAGTTCATGCAAATGATTGTATTGAATATTAGTATAATTATATATATTTATATATTGCGGGAGCGGAAAAAAATTCTTATGAAAGTAGCAAAACCTTCCTCTTTGCCTCCTTAAATTTAAAGTCGCTACATCAAGTCACAAACTGATTAATACTTAAAAATAAATGAAAGCTAAAAACTGATATCCTTTCAAGCAACACTCATCTCAAAACGGAAAAAATCGAGAAAACAAAGAAATCATGATGAATGGAAAAACACATTCGGGAATTCTTACACAGAAATCCCATCAAAATTCTGTAACGTTACATCTCTATATCCGAATCCCCCTTCAACACACATGCAGAAACTGATACATATATAAAACAACAAAACAGAAAGAGGCAAAGATTATACCTTTGAACCCACAAGCGTATATGTGTAGGTAGAGAGAGAAGGTGATGATCTGAGAGGGGATTGGAGTGTTGTGTGAAGCTAGGCCTCTCAATGAATATGGTATTACCTATCCTAGCCCTCACTCAAAATTATTCATATAACAATACTATATTGGGTAAATTACATAATTAGTCCCTAAAGTTTTACTTTATAATCACTTTAGTTCCTAATATTTAAAAGTTCATCTTTTATTTCTTAACGTTAATATACCATTTCATTTTACTCCTTAGAAGAATTTTCGGGCGACATTTGACCGGAAAATTAATCAATTTTGACTTTTTAAGGACAAAATTGTTGATTTAAGATTTTATGTTCCACTTTAGTCCCAATTTAAGGTTTTTATGTTCTATTTTAATCCCTACGTCCCTTTTTCTTTATTTTTTTTATGCCAACAGTTAGTTTTTTAATATATATTGATAATTACACGATAAAAGTACTAAAGTACTTTTTCATTGGCAGAAATTGTACTACATTCTTTGCTATTCATCGAAGTTATCCATTCTTAAATCTATAAATATCACTTTGTACTGAGGCCATACTGCCTCAAGGCACACATATATTTTTATGTTTAGTTGTTGGTTCAATCAATCTAAAATGCTTAATTAATAGATTTAATGTCATTGATATTCATTTTCTTGGAGTGATTGAATAGTTGTTTCAAGAACAGTTTGAATGGAATATTGACCTGAATAATAGTGGCCATGGTGAAGGTGTGACCATGGTAGCTTGGAAAACAATAGCCATGGTTGTTGTTTCTCAAAGCGGTGCAGCGATCATGGCAACCATGGCCCTGTTTACACTAGGAGTTGCATTGTTGGGTGGGGATGAAGGAGTTGGGGGTGGGGTAGGGGTTGCAAAAGTGCGGTGTGTATAGGAAGTGGGCTTGCTGATGGTAGTTGCTATGGCCAACTACCATGTGGTGAGGGTGGGGTAGTTAGGGGTGGGAATAGGGTTGTGGAGGATGTAGGGTGCAAGGGTCGGTGGAATTGTTATACAAATATAATTATATAGTGTTTTTATATATTTATGTATATATTTATATTTATTTATTAATATATATCATACACGAATATATAATATATCATAAATATATAATACATATATATTCATGTTATCTATAAATTAGAGAAATAAAAATACAAAACTAAAAATAGTTTTTATTTAAAGGGGATGAAAGAAGGTACACGAAAGTATAATTAAAAAAATAAATAAGCTAAATTAAAAATATATGAAATAATTAAAGATAATATAGTATTTATATGTTAAAATTAAGGTTAAATCGAAGCAAATTAGGAATAGGAGACGGTGTGCATAATTTTCAAAACACAAGGAGGTTTTTTGCCCTTTTTTTTTCATGAGGGTTTTTTTTTCTTCCCCATTTTCATTTTTATAGGAGGTAAAATGCAATTTTTCCTAAAAAAAAAAATAAAAAATGATATGGGGACTAAAGTGGAATATAAAACCTTAAATTGGGAATAAAGTGGAACATAAAATCATAAATCGACAATTGTGCCCTTAAAAAGTTAAAATTAGTCAATTTTCTGGTCAAAACTACTGGTTTTGAGGACTAAAAGAAAACAATATATTAATGTAGGGACTAAAAGATGAACTTTTAAAAATTAAGGACTAAAGTGATTTCAGAGTAAATCTTTAGGAACTAATTATGTGATTTCTCCTACTATATTTTTCACTCTATCTTAAATATTTAAAATAATAAAAAACTAACTTTACTCTACGCTGTCTACCCAAATTCTATTAAATCTAACCTATTGGATTTAAATTTTTAATATATAGATTAATTTTTTTCCAATATATATTAGAACAATTATTTGGAATTGGATATAAAAAACATTACTTAAATTTAATTTAACATATACATTTAATTTATTCATTAAATTTAATTTAGTAAATTTTTAGACTTCATTTTGGGTATAAGCAATAAAAAAAAGTCAAAAAAAAGGAAAAACTTTTTCTTGCTACTCTTTGGTATTATGTTTTTTCTTTCTATTGTTTACTCTAAATATATTTTTTATTTTCTCTCTTTAATTTTATTCTTTCCATTCTTTTTTCAAATGGTGTTATTTAATAAAATATTCATGCAAATAAATATATGTAAATAGTTAAAAAGTATATACTATTATATAAAAATTAAAAGATACTTTCAATTTGTATATATATTAAAAATTAATCATTGGTATAAATTTAATTTGATATAAAATAATTTTTAGATTAATAGGTCAAAGTTGAGTATAAGGTAATCGGTAATGTTTGGGTATATGGTGAATCGGCAATTTAGGGTATTAGACCTTACCTAAATTCATTGCATCATTTTTAATAATATGGATTTGGATATGGATCTAAGTATGAATATTTGAGCGTGAGTAGAGTATTTTACATCCCTATATGAAGTGTGGATTTTTGAATTAAAACAACATTATTTATGCTATATTTGTGACGTTTGTCTCGGGCATAGGATTTTAATTTACAAGAATGACTATGAGAGGAGCAAATTCGAAAAGAACATAGGAACCTACTATCTTTGCAAGGACATGTATAGGAACTTAACATTTGTATAAATTAGTATTATGATAAAATAAATATTCTAGTTGTTATTTTTTATATAGTCTATTCATAATAATATATCACAAGTGTCATTTGATTTGTTTAACTATGAAGTTAAAGATAGAGATTGAAAGTGTTAAATTCCAGCATATCTTTACATACTTTTCTTCAAATGTAATAGTTGAAAGTTAGTAGTATAATCTTTTCGATGTATAATAATGTATTAACTACTTCATCAATCTTGCGATGTTTTTAATAGATTTAGCACATGTACATAGATGGAATTGAAAATAAATTACATATTAAAATAAAGGATTCAAAATGTTCATTTGGATGTAGTAAATTTTCCACTTCTCTAACTTCCATTGAAAATGGAGCCAAAAGGACCCTTAGTCATGCATTTACATGCATGATGATCCTTCCTAGGTTTCAGCAATCTTTTCAATTCTTCTCTTTCATTAGCATTTTGGTTCAATCCTTCTCACCGTATACAGAAAAGTCCATCCGATTCTTGCTTTTGAGCCCTGCCTAACAGCTCAATCTGCAAATATCCATCAACAGACAGAACTGGTTCTGGTAGCTTGAATGGTTGCAGACAACTTTCCTGCTCAGGGAAATGCAGTATTCCAGCATCAAGCATTTATAATTATCTACAAAGAATTAATAATTGCCTACGTATAAAGATGATAAAGATAAAGAAACTATAGACAATCTTGAATCCTTTAAACAACTTCCTTCCATCTAATCTTAAATCTCCCTCTTCCTCTAGATGGAGGAAAAATACAAAAAAACAAATGCAGAACTGTATAAAATTTTATTGTATAGTAAATAGACTACCTGCATCATTGGAAACTCTGGCGAAGTATAAGTCCATACAAACTTGCCGTGTGAAGGATTTTGCAAAGGCAAATATTTGCAGTCCTTTTTAATCTCTCTTGGGGATTTAGGATGACGAACTTGAATTCTTACAGATTTTGCAGAGTATACAATGCCTGGCTCAAAAAATGCTGAATAGGCAATGTGTTATATTAGCATTAATAACAACCATATGAACAATAAATCTAAAATTCAAAAAGATGATAAGTATATAAATCACCTTCAAATGGTAGGATTTCAACTTCCGTAATTAGCCAGGTCTTGGCTTTAATTTTATATATTAATGTCTCTGGCATGTCAGGATTACTCTGTCCCTTACTGACCAGTATAAATCTCTTCTAATATGTCCATACCTCGGACTCAGAGTATTAACAATACTCTCTTTTGGATAGTGATCGGTGCTAGATGCACTAAATGCCTCGCTTATGCAATCTTCAGGAGAAACTCTTGATTTTGTTATAGCATGAAGTAGAGAAGCAAAAACCTCATGGTTCTTCTTAAGAACTTTTTGCTCCATGGCACTGATTGAGTTGATCTCAAATAATTTTAGGTCTTCACTTGTTACAATAACATTGGAGAGTTGTGGACATGCTCTCAAGCATAACTTTTGAACAAGACTATTTGTGATCACTGAAAAAAAAAAAAAAGAAAATTTAGTCATAAGCCGAGGCATATAACATAATTCCATGTTTACCAATCTAAAGATAGCAAGAAATAAGGGAAGATGTCAAACAACATTAAGTCAACCATTACAACAAAATTATGATATCAATTTGCGTCACTCTCCAAATTGGCGCCAGTGGCGTGAGACAGAACCTGAACGAACAAGATCAGCCGGGTCATCAAAGAAACTCATAATATACATGGACAAGTCTCTATCAAGGTACTCCAAGAAATCAATTCGACTCTTGACTCTTTGGCGATCCATTCTGTTAGAATAGACAAATCAATGCTTGACAATTTGTTGAAATATTGTCAAAAACAACATATCTACCATTAGTAGTCTAATCTCATGCTATGATGCACAGATATGGCTACAGTGATACGGACATGATAAGACATAGAAGCGGAAACACAATAATTTCTAAAAATTTTAAGACATGACATTACACTAACTATTCATTATATATAAATACTTCTATAGTATAAGTACTATAGCATATATATGTACAGATACATATTTATATGGGTATGGAATTACTAATATACTTATGATACATCAGTGAGGTTGTAAAGGAAAAGAAGTCCAGTAATTGTATTGAAAATTTACTAGTATAGTTGTATCTTACAAATTTCTGGGGAGAAAAAAACATCTTTACTTTTGTAAATTGTAAAAGAGAGTGACTATGGATACTTCCATAAAAAATATAAATAGGAGGGACTTAATTTTGTTGAGACAACACTCTCTTTTTAAATAATATTTAAAAGTTTTGATTTTTTAGTTGATTCTTTTATCACTTGTATATTTTCTAATATATATGAAAAAGATCTTATTTGTCATAAACATGTTAGATTAGCCATTGATTCTGTGTTCAACGCACCAAATATTTATGCCTGACATGCCATGTTTTATTAAATTTATGAACACGAGACACGTGTCGAGGGTGTGACATGAATAGCTTTTCTGAGTGTTAGGTGCATTATAAATTAAGTTTTCATACGTAAATGTAAACATATATACTAAGACTGCTACCATAAATTTTACAAACTTCTTAACAAAAATAACACACATAAATTTGTCTGCTAAATGTGTGTTTCAGTTTAAGAAGAACCAAATAAAGTTTAACATATAAAGGTAGCATAAAATAAAAAAGGAGAAACATTCTGAAAGAAAACCTGTAAAACCGTCCTCTTTGCCTCCTTAAGAAATAAGCTACACCAAATCACAAATCGATCAGCACTTAAAAGAATAAAGGAAAGCAAAAACCAAAGACCCTTTTAACAGATCCTCCTTTCTAAACCGAAAAAAGCTCAAGAAAATTAACCACCAAATCTGACGAATGGAAGAAAAGATTCAAGAATTTTCACATAGAAATGCCATCAAAATTCTTTAACAATCTATTTCTATACCCAAATCACGCACAGCAGAAACCAGTACATAAAACAAGGAAAAAGAATTAAAGTGGCAAAGATTATATACCTTTGAATGATTGAATTTTCTATAAACGAGTTGGGACTGGAGGGTTGGTGTGGACTGTCGAAATAAAAGTGAAGTGAGTAGATTAAGACAACGGTATTTATATACTCTTCTATTTGTAAGGCATGTCCCCGCCTGGCATATGGCTGGAAAAGGAGCATAGTTGATAAGGACATAGGAACCTATTATTTTTGGAAGAACATAGATAGGCACTTACAATTTTTGTCTAAATTACTAAAATTGTTATTTTTTTATATAATTTGTTCTTTTCATTTGATTTAATTATGAATTTTTAGATAAACTTTGAAAGTGTTAAATTTTAAGGTATCTTTATACAATTTTCTTCAAATACAATAGTTAAATAGTGTCGCAACATTTATTTAGATACAAAGGATGAGGCCACAATTTGTTCTAGGTATAATAATGTGTTGAACTATTTGACAAACTTATGTATGAAAGATATCTAGTACTATTTGATGTTCGAGCAATAGTTTCCACAAATTCAGCTCCATAGTAAGAAACAATATGTTCTTAAGGTTGATTTGTTCAGACATCACTACACTTCCCTACTTTTCTCCAATTTTCATCGAAAATGGAGTTGGACAAGCTCCTATCTTGCACTTGCCAAGGTGCTCTTTTTAATCCCCAACCTGCTCTATTTACCATTTCATTTGACAAACTAAAATATTTATGCTTTTACCTAACTGGCATAGGATTTCATTGACTAGGAGACTAGGAAAGGAGCATACTCGATAAGGACATAGCTAGGAACTTACTACCTTTGCAAGTACATGTATAGGAACTTAAAATTTGTACAAATTATTATTATGATAAAATGAATATTTTTGTTATTTTTATATGCTTTGTTTATTTATGAATTATAATTTCATTTAATTTGATTATGAAGTTTTAGATAAAGTTTGCCAATGTTAAATTCTAACCTATTTTTACACAATTTTTTCTTCAAATGTAGTGGTTGAAAATAGTAGCACAATTTGCCAACGTAATGCATTAACAAGCTTGCGCATGATATATTTATGAATGGCACAGTCCCACACTTGTCTGCAGTTCAACTCCAAACAGCCTAGTCTTTGAGCATGTGATTTTAAAAATAAAATAAAAGCTTTAAGTTTAGTTACTACCTTGGAATTATCATGATGATATATAGTTAAAATTGTTGCTCAAGATGTAATTACTTTAAGAGCTTGCCGATTTTAGATTCTTTCTTCTAGAATCAACTAGATCAAAGAAAATGATAATTCTGAGACAAATATTATATGAATTAGGTACAAAAAGTTAAAACATTTTGTATTACTTTATTCTAGCAATAGTGAGATGCATGATACACATACATGACTCAACGTGAAATCAATATTATTTTCATGCCTGTCCATATAAAAATAATTCCAAACTCCTTCATGTATATGGTTTCTGATCTTGCAGAAGGGATAGAGAAAAAAGAAAAAACGAACATGGAAGAGAAAAAAATAAACACCTTTACCTTGTAATAGGTCTAAAATATCTTTCAAGAATACTAGCAGCAAGCACATAAAAGACTCTACAAAGTTCTGTAGGGGGCTGAGTTTTCCAGGAAGTTAC
>JACGDI010005331.1:6578-18909 GCA_014898725.1 Jacaranda copaia | reverse complement strand
TTGTGGGTTCAAAGGTATAATCTTTGCCTCTTTCTGTTTTCTTGTTTTATGTATGTGTTGGGGGATGATTGTTTTTCAGAAATAAATTGTTATATAATTTTGATGGGATTTCTATGTTCGGATTCTTGAATCTGTTGTTCCATGCGTGGGATTTGGAAGTTTTCTTTGATTTTGTCCGTTTAGAAATGAGCGTCTCTTAGGGTCTCTGTTCTTTTGCTCTCGTTTATTCTTTAAGTACTTTTTTGATGAGGCATGGAGAAGTTATTGCTGGTTTCTCTCAGAAACTTTTTACTTTTTTCGTGCTATCTTTACATATTGGCATACTTGGCTTTCTTCTTACACTGGTTTGCACATTAAGCAGACAAATTTTTGTGTGTTACTTTTATTAAAAGGTTTTAGCATATATTTTACACTCTATTAAGGAATGGACTTTGGGCCTAAATCTACCACAACAGCTAGCTCAAAAGGTGAGGATTGCCCAAAATCATATATAGAGACCACAATTTTATTTATTTTACCGATGTGGGATAGTAACACACTCAAAAAGGTTACTTTGTGTCATGACATGCATCCAAAGAATTCATAAATTGAATAAAAATAAAAATTCTGATATATTTGATGGTGTGTGGAAACACTCAAAATGTATGATATGCAAAGGTGTCTTAACGTGTTTTGAACAAATTGGTCATTTTTCGTATATATAAGAAAGTACAACAGTGAAAAAAGAATTAATTGAACTATATATATGACTCCCTGAAAACTTGGTCTCATTCTGTGTTTCTTGCAGCTGAGTTACTCTTTTTGAACTATATATATGACTCCCAAAAAAACTTGTGAGAGTTTCTCTTTTCAACTATATATAACTTCCGATGAAAACTTTGTTGAATCTTCGTATGTGTGCTGCTAACCTTTTAAGGTGTTTTTATCTGATGATTAAGGAAAGATATTTATTATCTCCTCTTCAAAATTCATTTTTGTTTTTTTTCCCTAATTGATCGATTTAAATTATCTATTTTATTTCCCCTTCTATTTCATGAATATATGATGTGTGTATTAATTATTTTTTATAAAAATAATTAATTGTAAATCACACACTTGACATAAATACAACAATTTGAAATAGGAGATGAAATAAGAAATGGAATAGAGAATCTGAAATGGAGATTGAGGACTAAAGGAATGTTTTGAGGATAATACTAATTTATATGGATTAGGCGTGTGAAACACCATAGTATTTAGATTATGTCGTATTGCTATAATGTGGATCTCACTACTAATACAACATAATTCAAAATGTTTAATTATTTTTCACATTATGCATATATTTAATTATTTATGCTCATTGAATTTCTTATTATTTACAAACTCACTGAAATATCTTTCAAGAATATTAGCGGCAAGCATATAAAAGAATCTACAAAGTTTTTTTTTTTTTGGGTGGGGGGATGTGTGTGTTCAGAAATTTACACATAGTTCAACAAAAGAGAAACTCAGAGGCAGAAATATGGAAGAAAATAACCCATATATATGCCTAATTCCATCACCATCTCAACATCATCTTCATTTCCATATGGCCAAAGGACAAAGGGATCACTGTTGAGCCATTGCTGCTTCATGTGCCTCAAAATTTCCCTTACCACCTCCTCAACACGTTTACTTTGATAGTGCAAATGTGAGCTATCACCTTGCACAACGGAGTTAAGATGCTTACTCTTATATTTCCGCAATTATAACCTTCCATCTGGTTCTTATATCTTTACATCAAATGCAGGATAAAGCGGTTGCCCCACGGCCTTGGCATGGCACAAACTGCAGCATTCATGATTTAGAGTTTAGATGTATAGCATTCATGTGAGGAATAATCCCTTGGATGAGCAGCGTTTCAAGTATCTCAAAACATGCATGGCTGCGTCCCAATGTGTTTTGCGTGGAGCGTTAACAAATTGGCTCAACTGCTGGACTGCATAAGTAATGTATGGGCATGTTAGATTTAAGTAAAACAGCCTCCCAACTAGTCTGCTATATCTGTCGGGTTTAAGCAACAATGAGCTATCATCTGTGCTAAGTGATTGACCATAGGGCAAAGGAGTTTTGGCTGGTTTAGTTGCCATCATTTGAGTATCTTGCAAAATGTCTAGTGTGTATTTTCTTTGATTTAAGAATGTTCCATTATGCGATTTGGCAATTTCTACACCCAAAAATACTCGGCATGGTTCATATCCTTGTTGGTGAACTGTTTATATAGAAACTCTTTAGTAGCCGTGATTTCTACTATGTTATCTCCAGTGATCAGTACGTCATCGACGTACACAATTAAGAACAAAGAAAAATTCCCTATGACTTGAGTGAGGAGGCAGTGGTGATGCTTAGATTGTTGGTAGCCAAAACTTTGCAATTTCTTGCTTAGCTTGTTGTTCCATTCTCTCGATGCTTGTTTCAAACCATACAGGGACCCCATTAGTCTACAAACCTCCTCTGGTCTGGCTTTAGTATAGCTTTATAGTGGCATCATATACACTTCCTCATGTAGGTGGCCATGTAAGTAGGCATTATTAATATCCAACTATTGAATACTCCATCCTTTAGCACTGGCAAGAGCTAGGAAAACTCTAATGGTAACCAACTTCGCCATTGGGGAAAAGGAGTCGAAGTAGTCTACTCCAACAACCTGGTTATACCCTTTGGTGACTAACCTCACCTTAAACCTCTCCACCATCCCATCTAGTAGATATTTGATTTTGTAAACCCATCAACAGGCCTCTTATATTTGGGCAATTCAGTAAGTTCCCAAGTATGGTTTCTTTCCAGTGCTTGTAATTCATTATTTATAGCTTCCACCCATCTAAGGTCTGCACTTGCTTATTTGTATGAGCTAGGTTTAGAGTAAGTTAACACATTAGCCAAGAAACTTATATATTGTTCATGCATATTAGGGGATACATAGTAAGGGAAGGTTTGAACGGGATATAGGTCTTTATCACTTAAGGTAGGTTCTGACTGCGTGGTGTAGGATACATAATCACTTAACCAAGTTGGTTTGTGCTTAACCTTATTACTTTGTCTCAAAGGAACCGACTGGTCATTAGAAGAATTTGATGGGTAATTATAGTTGGTCTTTGAGATAGGGTTCTGAACATTGTCATCTTAGGAGTTTCCGGTGAGGGGGTTTCTTTGATATAAAAATGTTGATCAGGTTTACTATTTGGTAAAGGAGGGAGCTCATTGCTAGGGTAGGATTGGTAAGGAAAAGTGTCTTCAAAGAATACAACATCTCTCGACACCAACACCTTGTGTGATTCAAGATCATATGTCTTAAAGGTGTTTCGGCTAGGTGAGTAACCAAGGAAAACACATTTCGTCGCCCTTGGATCAAACTTATCTTTGTGGGGGTTGATGTTAGTAGCGTAACACAAGCATCCAGAAGTTCTCAAGAATTCATAGGATGGGGTATGACCGAAGAGGACCTCATATGGACTTTTCCAATTTAGTATAGGAGTGGGAAGTGTATTCACAATATAGGTTGTAGTCCAGATAGATTCCCCCTATATTGTTTTTGGCATTTTTGCATGGAACATCAATGCTGTAGCTATTTGTAATAGGTGCTTGTGTTTCCTCTCAACCACTTCATTCTATTGTCAAGTATAAGCATATGTCTTTTGGTGTTAGATCCCCTTCTCAAGGAGTATAGATTGGCATTCACGTCTAGTAAACTCGATTTTGTTATTTGTCACTACTAAAAAAATGATAGTTTGAGACGGGAATAATTCATCGCAATTTGGAATGGAAAATCCATCACAAAATTTTTCATCGCAAAATCCATCACAAACTGAATAAAAAATTGAAAAAATATTTGCGATGGAAAAATCTGTCGCACAAGGCAAAATTTGTGATGAATTCTGTTCCGTTGCAAAAATGGTAGTTTTATGACAGATAAGAATCCATCACAAATTTTGTAATTTTTTAAAAAATTTATGATGGATTAAAATCTATTGTAAAACAACAGTTTTGCAATGGAAAAATTCGTCGCAAATTTTGTATTTTTTTTTAAAAATTTGGGATGGATCATTGCAAAATGGTAGTTTTGTGATGGATTTTTCCATTGCAAAATGGAAAAATTGAATAAAAAAATAATTTTCAAGTTGGATAACTTACCTTAATTCCCTATTTTCCCCCATACTCTCTTCCTCTCTCTCAGGTTTCCCCTTTTTTCTTCTTCCTCTTCCTTTTTATTTTTATTTTTATTTTTCTATTTTGCATTATGTTTGGCCAGCCATGCTAGTGCGGCCAGCGCACTAGCAGCACCAGCTTGCTACAGGTGTTGGACGCTGTAGCATCGAATCGACTGGGGACGCACTAGTAGCAAGCTTGTTGTTGGTCCTAGACAATCCATCACCAGTAGCTTGTTGGTGCGGCTAGCAAGCCAGTTGGCCACAATAGGTGCTAGCCACTGGTCGGCCGACGATTTGCAGTTGGCCAGATCTCAGCTTTATTTTTTTAATTATTTTTAAAATTAGTTTTAATTTAAAAAAAACAAATATGGTTGTTTGGGTTATTATTTCAAGTTTGAAGATACAATACTTGTGTAATGTTTCCATTGATTTAGGTAATTTTCTTAATTATGTTAACATTTTATTATGACTTAGTTATTTCTATTATGTTTTAGGTAATTGTCTCCATTAGTTAAAATTTAATTATGTTTTAGTTAAACTTTGATTTATCTTTTAGTCATATCAATAAAGTTTTATATAATTGTGTCCGTTAATTAAAATTTAATTATGTTTTATTTAAAATTTGATTTATGTTTTAGTTATTATTAATATATTTTAGTTAATTATTTCCATTAGTTAAAATTTGATTTATGTTTTAGTTATTATTAATATGTTTTAGTTAATTGTCTCAATTAGTTAATATTTGATTATGTTTTAGTTAAAATTTGATTTGTGTGATAGTTAAACTCAAATAATAATTGTATACAATATTTAAGTTTTCATTTAGCTTGTGGAATTATGATTTATTAATAAATACGTGTGCTTGTAACATGTGCCTAATGATGTAGGCTATCTTGACTTGGTGGAACTCTTTTGTGGGTGTTGATTTTTGTGGACCATTTAGAGGTGAGTTCGGATATCTTGTTTTAATTTTATGTATTTTTATAGTACAATACATTGGAAATGTTTAGAATTGGTGGAATTAGGAAGGAGGATGGGATGTTGGGAGAGGGGGTGGAGCCTTCGCATTTGTTGCTAATTGGTTTTTAATTGCGTGCATGATGATGAAGGATATAAGGGGGAGTGTTTGTGTGTCATTATGTGTTTACTAATATTATTAGTTATTTTCAATTGAAATGATGTTGTTATTATGTTTAGTCTTAATTTTTGGGCAATTTGGTAATCTTATTTTATAGAGGTGTATGGACAAAATTGTTGCTATAGGAATCATGAAATTAATGCATAAATGAAATAATATATGAATTTGAAGAATGATTTTGATATTTACATCCAAATCAAATTTCAAAGAGGGTTGAGATTACATAATTTCACCCAAATCAAAGAGGGTATGAATGATCTCTATAGATTTTTTTTGTGTTTTCTATATATAATTAGCACAATAACTAAATTTAAGATATTTATATCTTTTGTAAAGATAGATACACCTTTTCAAATTTAGATAATTATATTTAGTAATTATTATATTTTTTGACAAAAAGTTATATCATCAATAAAAAAACTAATGTACCTAAATTTTTGGCAGATGACAAGTTTTAAACCCTCTTAGGGTTTTTTTGTTGTTTTCCCCTCAAATATATAACAATATCATCTCAAATTAGTCCATATTTGCATGTACTATATTGATTGCAATCTTTATGATTGGTTTTACATTTATGATGGTGGTTTGTTTGCTGTTATTTATCTGTAATAATTTATATAATTAATATATGTTATAGATGTCGAGTAATAGAAAAGGAAATGGCAAGGCTGTTCCATCTAATACTGGATTGGAGTCATATATCCCTCCACACACTTATCCAGGTGTGGTGATGAGTAGTTCTCCATTAGATGCATCGCCTACTCCCTCATCTATGCCATCTACACTGGCATCTACAGATATAGGAAGTACGGATGTTACTCAGAGGATATTTATTTGGCCTCGAGGGAGAGAGTAATATTTTCTAATCCTTTTAAATATAGTAATTTATAATGTTATGTATACTACTAATTTATATTTTATCGTTTTAATATATGATGTAAAAATATCTTTTTGAAGTAGGTTCTCTGAGGAGTTGGCATGTGCTCCGAAAATAAGTAATATTATTAAAAGACACTTACGACAATCTTGGAGATCATGAAAAAAAATTGCAGATAGAGCTTGAACAATGTGGTTTGGGGAGTTTGAGGTAAGAATTATTTTAAGTATCAATTTTTTTTCTTAAGTCCATATCAAAATGGAAGAGTTCTCTAAATGTTTTAAATTCTTTTATGTGCCTCAAAAAAAATTGACATGGTATGAACATGATGGTGCATTGATTCGCAAAATATTTGAGCATCGTGGCTTGAAGATATTGAAGAATAAATTACACTAAGCATGTCCAAAAGAAGCCCATTTGGATGGGAGATGAAGTGTGGGATGGATTGCTTTAAGAATGGGCCAATGATGGATTCAAAAAAATAAATACTAAGAATAAAGCGAATTGGGCATCGAATTGCGGTGGTGTTGGTGTTCTCCAGTCAAAGTTCAAGTGATGGTGTTGACAGTTCTTCAGTGCCTGTGCCATCTCAACTTTAGGTGAAAGTTCTAAGTTATTAATTTGTATTTTATATTATTTTTCAATTTAAGTTTTTGATTGTTATTAATTTGTAGTAATATTTTTTATGCATGTGTGGAAAGATACAGTAGGCGGATCAAAGAAGGGGTGGATTTATGGACTTGAAGTGAGGCTTCCTTTGCCTTAGGTCACTCGCCACGAAAGTGAACAAATTAGGACATTGAAAGAAGAAGTGACAATGTTGAAAGAAAAAATGATCAAGAAGAAAATACGATGTTTAAACAAAAATTCATAGATATGGAGGTGATGATGCGACAGATGTTCATGCAGCAGAATATGCATAACCCATAACCATCATTTCAACCTAATACATCACCATTTTATCCGCCTACAAATCTCTCCTTCATGGCACCTGGCGCTCATTTACCTTAGCCAGAGGTATCTCCTACACTATCTTTATCCGGACTTGTTAATGAACAGCCACTAAGAAACATAGATGATGAGGATGAAGATGATGATTGGTTTTGACTTATGCATTTGGGTATATACTGTGTTAAGACAATCATAATTTGGTAGTTACATTTTAATACTTTTATATTGTTGAATTCACAAATATTTTGTTTATTTAATGTTATATTTGGATTTTAAGAAAGATTTGATGTTTTATCATTTGATGGTTATAAATATCGTTAAATATGGTGATTTTGAATTTATGAATATATTATGTTTTGATTATAGGTTTTTAATATTTAAAAAATGCTGCCAAAAAAAATTAAAATATTTTGCGACGGAAAAATTCTTCAAAAATTGTGTTTTGTGATGGATTTTTCCGTCGCAAAATCCGTCACAAAAAAATCACAAAAAATTGAACATTTGCAACGGACAAAATTCTGTCCCAAATTTGATAATTTGCGACAGAATTTTTCGTTGCATAAAAATGGTAATTTGTGACGGAATTTTCCATCGCAAAATTGCGATGGATTTTGCCATCACCAATTTGCGAAGGTAAATTTTGTCGCAAGTTATCGCACTGATACCATGTGAAGAACCTAGGCTTTGTGCACGGAAAATAAAAGCAGAATGCATATTGATCTCAAAAACCAAACCCATCTTAGTTTCTGAAATAGTCTGTGTTGGATAAGAAAATAAGAATCATGCAAAGCATGGTTGGTCCGCTTATTTATAGCTGGGATAAAACGTACAGAAAAGACTAACTAACTGAGCTAACCATCTAACTGAATTTTAACTGACTAACAAAGCAGGATAAGATAATTAGAGTATGATGTGGCCACTTTGCTGGCCAGCTGCACTGGAACTTCCTCGACAACAACTATAACAGACAGTGTGATATCAATATAAATAAAACATAACTGCATGTCTAATCTAAAGATAGCACGAAATAAGAGAAGATGTAAGCATTATAACAGAAATAACTTGCGTCACTCACCGAAATGGTGCCAAAAGTGTGAGACAGAACTTGCACAAATTAGATCAGCCAGATCATCTAAGAAACTCATAGTATACATTGACAAGTTTGTGTCAAGGTATTGCAAGAAATTGATTCGAGTATCACCTGTTTGACGATCCATTCTGTTAGAACAGACAAATCAATGCTTGGCAATTTGTTGAAATATTGGCAAAAATTACATATCTAACAGTAGCAGTCTAATCTCATGCGGTGTGCACAGTTATGGATACAGTGATATGATAAGACATGGAAGTGGCAACACAAGATATTTAAAAGTTTTAAAATATGACATCACAATAATTGTGCATCAAATATGAATATTTGTATATTAAATAAAATGCAATATGCACACATACATATGCATGTACGTATGGATATGCAATTACTAATGAATTTATGAAGATATGTTGATGAGATTGTAATAAAAAGGCAGTTCAATGTTATTTATGTCATACCCTTGACACTTGTCTCGTGTTTGTAAATCGAATAAAAATGAAAATCCCAACACATTCATGGAATACACAATTGATGACAGTACTCTCAACTTGTTTAGGGAAAATGGGATTTTTTTTAAGATATGTTAAAAAGTATACGTGTGTTGAATAAAATACTTAAATCACATATTTTCTAAGACTGCTCCCAAAGATTTTACAAACTTCTTACCAAAAATAACACACATAAATTTGTCTACTAAATGTGTGCGCTTCAGCATAAGAAGAACCAAATAAAGTAAACATATAAAGGCAGCAAAAAATAAGAAGGAGAAAAATTCTAAAAGAGAACCAGCAAAACCCTCCTGTTTGCCTCCTTGAGAGATAAGCTACATCAAATCACAAACTGATCAGCATTTAAAGAATAAAGGAAAGCGAAAACCACAGACCCTTTAAAGAGAGCCTCATTTCTAAACGGAAAAAAATCAATAAAACTACCAAATCCGATGAATGGAACAAAAGATTCAAGAATCCTTACACAGAAATCCCATCAAAATTCTTTAACAATCTATTTCTATACCCAAATCACCCACCAACGCAAGCACAGAATTGGGATATATAAATACATAAATATATATATATATATATATAACAAGAACACAGAAAGAGGCAAAGATTATACCTTTGAACCTATATGCGTAGGCCGAGAGAGAAATGGATGAATGAGATGGGACTGGGAAGCGTTGGTTGGTAGACTGTCAAAATTGAAAGTGATGCCAGCAGATTAAGACAACGTTATTTATATATGCTTCTATTTGTAAGGCATGTCCCTGCCTGGCATAGGATTTTCTTTTACTAAGGTGACTAGAAAAGGAGAAGCATATTCGATGAGGACGTACAAACATACTGTTTTTCGAAGAACACAGATAAGCACTTAAAAAAAATTGTGTAAATTACTATTATAATAAAATGAATATTCCTGTTAATTTGTTCGTTTCATTTGATCTATTTATGAAGTTTTAGATAAAATTTGAATGTGTTAAATTTTAACGTAACTTTATATAATTTTCTTCAAAGGCAATAATTAGATCGTGTCGCAATATTTATTTAAATACAAAGGATGGGATCATGGTATAATAATATGTTGAACAATTTAATAAACTTTTCTATAAGAGACTTCTGATATTATTCAGCATTCGTATTTTTCATAAATCCAGTTCTATAATAAGAAACGATATGTTCTTGAGGTTGATTTGTTCAGATGTCACTACACTTCCCCCACTTTAATTTCTAACTTTCATTGAAAATGGGGTCGAAAAAGCTTCTGTCTTACAAAAGAATTAAGGCTTATTACAAATGTAAATCAATCTTGGACTTAACATCATTGGGCTGAAGTCCATTTGAAATTCTAAACCCATAGATCTAAGTTTAATAGGCAGAACATTGGGCTAGTTAATTGTTCATATTGGTCTAGTCCACCATTGAGCTTAAAGCACTTCTGAAATTAGCAACATGAATATAGCTAGGGTTGTCAATGGGTTAGATTTGGATCAGATCATGTTGGATCCAAATTCAAATCCGAAAGTAATATATCATATCCAAATTTGATCCAAAATTCTATAGGGGTTTACTTGCTATAACCATTTCCGAATTTAGATAAAAGTTGGATATCCAAAAAAATTCAAATCCAAATACTCCAAAAATCATCATATATTTATTATTTTTTTAAAAATTTAGTAGAATTCAAGTTCAAAATAGTCATCCTTATTAAAAAAATGCAGCAGTTTAACGAATAAATTTTCAAGTCTGTTGATCACTTAAAAACAATGATAGAATTTAATTTAGTCATATTTATTCACTAGATCATTGCATTTTAGGTTCTATTGGTGACAATAGTACTCACTTGGTACCTCAAATACATAGTTATATTTGATTCTTCAATCAACTAATTATAAACTCAAAGTTTTATTAAAAAAGAAACTCATTTGGATCAAATCAGGATTTGAATTGCATTCTTGCCATATCATGGCATTCAGCTCCTGCTCATTATTCTTTCCGCATCATTTTTTATCATAGAAATAGGAAAACAAGTGATGTAATTATAATGAAAATAAGCTCAAAATCTAACAATTTATATGAAAAACACTTGATTTGATACATTGTATAGAAGTTCATTACTTCCTTCATCCAAATATCCATTTTGGCATTGCTATAGGACCCTATGTATACATATATATATATATGTATAACACTAAACATATTTAGATTCTAATTATTAATGGATCAGATCGAGCTATATCCATATTCGCTACATTTATTTTGGATTACGAACTCTTTTAATCGGATCATATTCATCAAATCTTTTATCTATTAAAGATCTTAAATAATTGGATCGAATTCAAATTGAGTTCAAATTAAAATCCACTCCATTGATAGCCATAAATATAGCACAAGAATTTTTTGTCTAAAATGCCCTTAACATCGAGGATAATTGTGAAATAGCCCAAAGTATCACTATGTAAAGTAAAAAAGAATAATATTTTTCTTATTAAAATTTAAATATCAAATATAGTGCCATTCACATACTCAGAGCACTATAGGGTCATTCTATATACAACAATTATCTTTTTCTCGTTTGTGCTAATTTTGATAAATGATCGATTTGGCTTGAGCTTGAGAGAATATTTATGTCCACTCCTGTAAATGATTCACCATACTCCAAAACGAACAATATTACAAAAGTATTTATAGGAAATAGAAAAAGTAATATGATTCTCGATAATAAAATTTATATTCCCAGATTAATTGTTGATGGGTCTTTATAACCAATTTGGTAATTGTGTCCAATTAAAACCCCATAATATTTATTCACTATAAGAAAACATCTCTTCATTAATGAAAAATTTGGGTAAATAGGATTCCTTCACATATCGAAGATAGTTTGTGATGGAATTTTTATGGATTATTAATGAATTTGCCAAAGTTACACAATATATATATGTATTAGTAATGACACAATGGATATGAAGAATTTATAAGAATCCACCACAAATTTAATAGCCTTATGCATAATTTTGTGATCAAATGATTTTTTGTGATGAAAATTCCATCACAAAATTGATTTTGTGACATTTTATTTTTATTGCCAAACTAATCAGTGATAAATTATATACTAACGGATTTGAAAAATAAATATTATTGAAATAAAATATATATTCTAGTTATTTTTTGTATACTATGTTTGTTATAATACTCTAAGTTTCATTTGATTTGATCGTGAAGTTTTGGATAAAGTTTGGAAATGTTTAATTCAAATGCATTTGACATATTTTTCTCCAAAAATAATACTTGAAAATTAGTAGTACATTCTATTTGATGTATAATACAGTACAACAAAGTAGAATGCATCAACAAGTTTGCACATGATATATTTATTAGTGACTAGCCTAGGGTTGGCCCAATGCATGTGCGTGTGAGCTTTAAAAAGAAATTAAAAGCTTTAAATTTAGTTACTATCTCTTGGAATTATTATGATGATTGTGAAAAATTAAAATTGTTACTACAAATGTAATCACTTTAAGCTTACGCACATTTTACATTCTTTCTTGTTGATGTTGAGTTACACAATATACAAACACGACATAACTCGATATAGCAACATTTTCTCGT